>CANUEX010017043.1:0-44723 GCA_948099535.1 Jatropha multifida
TAAAATGGGCCAACTTGTAGAATATTTTCATATAAGTGTGGTGTTGAAATCAGAGATTAGGCTTACTACGGGCCTCGGGGGCCTTAAGCTTACCCAGGTCCTAGTGCCGGTCCGGCCCATGGAAATGGGTCGTGACATTAACTCTCACGTGGCTTCTTATAGGCTTAAGTATTGCATCTGCTTTTGGTGTGTCCGCATATGTTTTTGGATATGTATTTTATTGATAGGTTTGGTTCGTTGTCTTTGTTCAAACTTTTGGTATGAGACTCTTACTAATATCTTAAAAGAAAAGTTGCTAAAGGAAGGGAGGAAGCCATATATTATTCCTGGTGGTGGATCAAACACCATAGGAACCTGGTGAGTTTAGGTTGATAATATCTATATCTTCTTTCACATCTTATTTTGAGTTCGCAACTACGTTTTTGACATCTTAAAAAATTTGTACTCGATACAAATGTTATATATATATATATATATATATTATTGTTTTAAGTAACGAATTTTTTTCTTGAATAATGTCTTAAAAATATCATATCACTAAAATATTGAATCATTATTAAAATGGTCATATGCAAAATAATATGTAATTATCATTGTTGCATTAATAATTAAGGCTCCAATTAAATAAATCTATTTTGCAACAGTGAATGTCAAAATCTTAATCTTTAATGTGTTGAATATATATATATTAATTACTACCATGCAAGTTTTCTTGAATATATTAATAACTAAGGATCCAATTACTTAGATCTCTTTCGCAGAAGTTGATGTCAAAATCTTCTCGGTATTGTGTCAAAATCATCTTGTATTTTTGGTACTTTACATGGAAAAAAAAATTTATTATGACTTTTCAAGTAAAGTGCAAGACTTTAAAGGCTATGGAGAGGAAAACATTATGTTAATTTTTTTTTAAATAGCTTCTTTTTTAGCTTTGCCAATGCTTTTTCATTCAATGATATTACAAAACTTACAAAAAATTCATTCATTCTAGCGACGTAGAAATAGTTCCATCATTTGGTTAACTCGTCTAATTTGGTTGATTCAGCCAATTTGATTTAGTGAATGGATATCGATTTTTGATTTAAAAGACAAATTTAGATTTATTCTGTGATCGGCTATAATTCAGTTAAAACTTAATCTAACCGCCAAATTAGTCAAATTAGAAAACAAATGTTGGGCGTAAATGATTGTAAATGTGTTGAGAATGGTAGCTCGGAAGACACTTACACAGCTCAAACACAACGAGCAGGTTCTGTAGTTGACTTGAACACTCAAGCTAAACCCATACTTTTGCCTAACCTCGGGATCATCATGGGCGGATTGTACTATAAACCCGTTGATTCTAATTCTTGTTGGAGGATAAACTCGGGCTAACTAACCAGGAAAAAGAAAAGAACAAAACAAAACACAATACTTTTTCCTGCTTCTCTAATCCCTTCAACAACACTAATTACCCAAGAATAATGTCAAGTTGCCCATTGTATGTTTTCTACCTCACTGAACTAATAATACAGTTTTATGTTTGAATTCAATAATATTTTTATGCAGGGGTTATATTGAAGCGATCAAGGAAATCGAGCAGCAAGTTCATGCTAGTACTGAGAGATTAAAATTTGATGATATTGTTGTAGCATGTGGCAGGTTCTTCTCTAATCTCCGTTCCTTTTCGATTTTTATAGCAAACCCTAATTTTTTTTTAAAATATTTTTTTAAAATACTTTGCCTCCCTGCTTCTCATATCAAGTTTGATCTGTTCCAGTTAGGTATAACAGTTCAATATTATTATAAAAGATGGACATTCCTTTCGCATAAACTTTCTTGATATCCAATTCATGTATGCTGAGCTCTTCACTTTTGTTACATGTGTTTAGCATGGATAGTTATTTATCCGATAACAAACATGGCACTCAGGCACTGGATTGTTCAGTCTACAACCATAATCCAGAAAGCAGAAACTAATCTTATGAGTTGCTTGTGAATATAAGACGAAAATTTTGTGTGTTTTGATTTACAATGGAAGTACAGTTGCCGGTCTGTCGGTGGGATCATGGTTGGGTAATTTGAAGGCAAAAGTGTGTCTTCCTCTTTTTTAGATTCTCAGTCAGCTCTTTTCAATTTGACTCTAATTACATTTTCCTATTCGCAGGTTCATGCGTTCTGTATTTATGATGAGCCTGATTACTTTTACAACTTTGTTCAAGAATTAATTGATGGACTCGGAGCAGGTCTTAACTCACATGACATTGTAAACATTCAAGATGTGAGTGCTTTATCACATTAATTACTAGTGAATGCATTCCTTTTCTTTTTTTTTTTCAATTATTTCCATCTTGGCTACATAGATTGTCTTGCAATTGATTGTTGAGTGTCGAAGACGAAGTAATCATATTCTTGCCCTTGATTTTCTTTCCTCCTATAGGCCAAAGGTCTAGGATATGCAAGGAACACCTCTGATGAGCTTAAGTTTATCCAGCAAGTTGCTACAACTACTGGTATTGTTCTAGATCCAGTTTACAGGTAGAATAGCACATTCTATCGTAATTCCCAAGTTCTCGTTCAAGGCTTTTTTTTTTTAAATTTAAGTTTTCTAGCCACCGTAGTTAGTCAATTGAGATGGTGGATAGTAAATGGTGGTTTTCTCCACAATTTGTGGAACTAACTTGAAGGCAACTAGAAAAGTAACTTTCATGGAAAAAAACTTGCCTAGCTCATGTCAATGGCCCACTTATTCGCCAAACAAATGAAACAAAGAATTTTTAAAAGATATTTTAACTTTGTTCTTTTTTTTTCTAGATATATGATTAAAAACATCCTCATTTCAATAAAATAATTAATTTCATTGGTTTAATTTGTAAATGGTATTATGTACTTGATCTAGATAAATTTTTCTCAACTTTCATAATTAAAGGACCGATGTTGTCAAATTTAGTATAGAATAAGCATGGTTAAAATGTAAAGATCTGGGAGTAGGAGTCAGTAAATTTCAAAATCAACTAAACATTCAATTTCTTTCTTAAAAAAAATAGACATTCAATTTCTTGATCTTAAAATTTGAAAATCATGGAGTTAATAGTTCAACGGTGTGATTCTTGTAGTGGAAAAGCTGCTTACGGAATGATGAAAGACATGGCAGAGAATCCAAAAAAGTGGGAGGGCAAAAAGATTCTCTTCATACACACAGGTGGATTCCTTGGAATTTATGATAAGGTCAACCAGATGTCATCATTGGTAAAACGTTGTGCGCGAATGCATATTGATGAATCTATTTCAGGAAAAGATGATATTGTAAAAATGTTTTAGAGAAGCATCTCTTATTCATGCTTCAAATATTATCTGTCAATTCTCCAATAATGCATATTGATGAATATGTGATAATGACTAAACTGCATATGGTTTTATATAATTTTTATTATTTTAATTATATTTTGAATTACCTTAATTAATAAATTAGTCTCATTATTAGTAGATTTCTTTTTTTTTTTATTTTACCATGAGCTGAACTAATTTCTACTGTTTTAGCTAAAAGAAATAAAATGAAATAAGTTTTATTTGATAATTTCACGTCAATTTAGTTTATGTTCCCGAAGTGACCTTAAGAATGACAATTTGGAATGTCATTTGAAAAATTTTTACTTTTGAAGTGGCCTTAAAAATGATCATTTGGAATGTCTTTTGGAAAATTTATACTTGAAATTACCTTAAGAATGATCATTTGATATGTTATTTGGGGGCATCAAACCAGCTTTTTGTATAGCTGTCAATATCGTTGCGTAGTTGCCAATACTGTTCATTGCAGCACCTTTAGCCCACAAAGTTGGTTACACTTCTTATTTTTTTATTGGGCAGTGAAGAGTTAGTAACTGAAAAGTGAAGAATTGAAAAGAAAGAAAACAATAAAAGGAAGGGGTTTTGCTTAAAAACTAAACAACAGTCACTTTTGGTGGGGGGCTCTTACAACAATTATTTTTCAGTTGTGGCATCTTCTCTCGAAAACATAGGCTGCTCCTTCTCTCCCCATCTCTGCTTCTTCTCAATCAACAACAATTTTTATTTTGTTTCTTCTCTCCAACACACAGCCGCATACACTTGAGGAAACCACCAAGGAATAAACAATCAAAATAAGGCAACAAACGTTTGTCAAGAAAAAGTGGGTAAGCTTGCAAAAGCAATAAGGAGAGGGGGACAACAGCTGAATTACCAGGCTTTGGAGTTGAGATCAAGGACAGTAGCAAGAAAGAAAAAAATCCAAGTGTAACTTGAATCTCATACCTTATTCTCTTTATTTTTATTGGAATAGTATTATGAACGTTGTATTAATTTTCATGCAAGGCTAAACTCTAAATCTAGTTATGGGAACTATTTTTTAGATTAATGTGTTCAAAAATGGTTTGATTTATTTTTATTTGTGCCTAATGGTTTTTGATTTAATATGTTTAATCTTAATGCATGTAGATATATTGGGCCCCATATTGACATGATTTAAGACCAACTTGTGTAATTGAAAGATTCAATTGTTAGTCGGATTGCATATGTTAAACTTAGAAAAATAGACCTAGGGATAGGCTAGGTTTCTTCGATGATTAAAGGATTAACACCATCTTATTGGGTTTCAATCAACGTAGTACCACGAAAGTAAGTATCATTTTAATTCTAACGCATCCATTTAGCTTTGGAAGGAGAATTTGGATATTTTAGGTTAGTTCTCCTTCAGGAATAGATTTAAACTATTAAATCAACCATTCAGGGTACACATTAAACTAATAAAAATCCCATAGCTAGATTATCTTGACATTTGATTATTTGAACCCTTAAAAATTGTCAGCTTAATTCACTTGTTTTAATTTGCATTCGTTTAAATTTTATTGTCATTTACTTATTGCTTCCCATAATATTTACAGTCATCCTAATAATTGTCAAACATAAAAATTAATAATCTATTCCTCAATCCCTGTGGATTCGACAACCTTTTTTTTTATATTACTTATACGGCCTGTGCACTTGTAGAATACGCATTCATTGCCCATCAAGTTTTTAGTGCCGTTGTCGAGGATTGGTGCCTTCAATAGATATTAATTTAATTGTGAGACAATTAATTAGAAATTTTTTTTATTATTTTCAATATATATATTGTAGACACCTAAATTTTATTAAAGTTAATTTAATTATTAACTTAATTATTTAATTAGCCAATTAAATTATTGGTTAGTTAAATTAAATAATTTATTTTAATAGCTGATCAAAATATCTAAGTGGTTATTAAAGTAAAATTATTGGATAAATATTATTTACCGCATAAATAAATAATATAGTAAAGTTCAATAAAAATTAGCCAAGTGGACCAATTAAATTAAAACTTGGCTAATAAGTTAGATGTATACATGAGTTAGGAGACGCAGTAGCACCCAATGAGAGCTTGCCAAGTGGGTCAATCAAATTACATGGGGACTCCCTCAAACCTCTATAAAGAAACTCGTAGAGAAAAAGACAGAAAAGAAGCCTCTCTTCACATACGGGGAGACATACAAACTCGTAGAGAAAAAGACAGAAAAGAAGCTTCGAAGCTCTGTCGAACTCAAGACTCAAAAGTTCTCTCTCAAGTCTAAAGAATCAAAATTCTACGTCAATTCAAGATCAAGTCTCCACGACCCTTGAATCGTCAAACATTCATTCTGCAACAATTCAACATCAAGTCTTTCGGCCATTGAATTGTGTTTAGGATCAAGTCCTTTGACCCTTGAATTGCACTCCCTACAAAGAAAAGAATCAGAGGATAATCTTCATTGTAATAGGAGATTTCACTAGAGATTGTTTTCTCTTCTAAAAAATACAATTTGTATTTTGTAATTTTTTTTTCTTAATTTCAGGAACAAATTTTATGTCTACAGATTTCTAGCACGCCCAGTAGGACGTCTCTACCTCTCATCTCTTCGCTTTGCGATTCTCAGAGTTTCAACAAGTTAGCTAAAAGATTTGATGGCACTAAGAAAGATTACTGTTACCTCGAAGGTCATACAAACTGGCGCTTCAAATCTTCTCAGTGTCGGATCTATTGTTGATTCGAGTCCTGATGCAAAGGTCAAGATGAAGACTATCACAGAAATTTATGCAAAAATGAGCCCTCTTCCTCAATAAATTGTTGTTGCCTCGCTAGTTTGGGTGGAGTCAGCTGAGAAAGGTGCTTCCCAAAAGCGGTCAACTACTTCAGCAGCAAACTCTTCTGATGTCATGTCTGTTATGATGACTGAAACTACATTAACAGAAGAACTGGATGCTCTGAAGTTGCAACTAGAATCTCTCAATCATGCTCTTCAAGAGAAAAATAACCAAATTGCTTATGTCATGAACAGGTTGGATAGCGTGACTGGGAAGAGTTAGATGTTTGAAAAGGATGAGTCTACATCGAAGGGGTTTATCCCACCACCAAAAGAGACGTCGTCAAGGGAGACCGCAGAAAAGGGTGTCAAACTTGCTGCTGACGGCTCAATCTCAACTATTCAACTGAAGGAGCTGATTAAAGAAGCCTTGAAAGATCAGTTGGAGACTACGATGCACCCTTCATCCACTTACTCGAAGCCATACACTTTAAGGATCGACTTGATGAGGATGCCATCAAATTAATAACCTCCCAAATTTCAACAATTTGATGGAAAGGGAAATCTAAGACAGTATGTAGCCCACTTTGTGGAAACTTGCAACAATGCTCGCACTGATGGTGATCTACTCGTCAAGCAGTTCGTTCGGTCCCTAAAGGAAAATGTCTTTGATTGGTATATAGATCTCAAGCCGGGTTGCATTTATAGCTGGGAACAATTGGAGCGGGAGTTCCTCAATCATTTTTACAACACCAAACGTATAGTTAGCATGATTGAACTCACAGTTACTTGCTAGTTGAAGGAAGAATCTGTGATTGATTACATTGAAAGATGGAGAATTCTCAGCTTGAATTGCAAAGATCAACTATTTGAGTCTTCGACAATTGATATGTGCATCAAGGGTATGCATTAGGGCTTGTGCTACATCTTGCATGGGATCAAGCCACACACTTTTGAAGAATTGGCTACCCAGGCTCATGATATGGAACTTAGCATTTCTGATCATAGGAATCAAAATTTCCCAGTTCAAGAGCTAAGAAAGGGAAAAGATAAGCCAGAAGTGCAAAAATTCGCTAAACCACTTGCTAAATCAGAGGGTAAGCAATCTATGGCTGTAACAACAAAACCAATCAAGTTACAGCCTAAGGTTGAAAATAAGCAGCATATAAGGGCCACTCCTTTTCAGCTTATAGAAAGATAGAAGGCTACATTAAAGGAGAGGCAGGAAAATAGCTATCCCTTCTCTAATTCTGATGTTTTAGACATGTTGGATGAGCTGCTTAAAGATAAACTCATCGAATTGCTAGAGATGAAGCAACCGAAGGAAGCAAATCGAGTGGATGATCCAAATTATTGCAAGTATCATAGACTGATTAGTCATCCAGTTGGGAAGTGATTCGTCTTGAAAGATAAAATTATGGAGCTTTAGAAGAATGGTGGCATCACTTTTGATGAGGAAGAAGTGACTGCCAATGTGGTAACAATAGTGGTTGATGAATCGTCGATCTCACCAAGAAGAGAAACAATAAGGTTTGGCTCTTTGGACTCGGTTCAAGTTGAGGTGTCTGTTTCAAACCAAATTTCTTTGCCAAATGAGTTTAGCTTGCTACAAGAAGATGGGAGCACTACTGGGGGCAATGAGCTTGCTTAAAATCAGTTAGAAGATGAAGGATGGACTTTGGTTACTCGTAAAAGAAGTAAAAGGAGAAACCCACTTCCATCTAAAGAGGCTCTAAAGAGGAATAAGGTGTTAAAGAAACTTGTCAAGTCAACACAAATGTTTTCCTCAGAGATTCAAATGAAATCTTAAAAGCCAAAAGGGATATTTAAATCACGGGTAGAAGGCTGTATAAAACAAAAGCCCAGGCAACCAGTCACTTTGGTGGAATACATGCCAAAATAGTTAATGGGTGCTAAACTTTCTTTTCCATGCTGTCATGTTGAAGGAGAGCTAAAATAAGATAGTGATGAGGAGACTCAAGAAGCAAAGGCTTACTATACTGCCGTGGAGAAGATCACCTTTACTGATGAAGATCGAGTGCTTGGTGATAAGCCCTATAATTGTCCTTTGTTTGTTGCAAGTTATATCTATGAAAGGAAGATAAATAGAATGTTACTTGATCCAGGTTCAGCCATCAACATTATGCCACTCTAGACCTTTAAGGAACTGGGCATACCTATGGATGAGCTGAAACAAAGTCGATTGATGATACATGGCTTCAACCAAAATGGGCAAAGGGCTATTGGTAGAATTCAACTCCAATTGCGTATTGATGAGATGGAGTCAAATGTTCTTCTGCATGTGATTGATGCTAGAACGACTTACAATATACTATTGGGGCATCCATGGATTCATGGGAATAAGGTGCTGCCTTCGACTGACCATCAATGTTTCAAATACTCGAAAAATGGAAAAATAAGAACAATCGTAGCTGATTCGAAGCCATTTACTGAAGTTGAATCATATTTTGCAAATGCAAAGTTCTACTTTGAGGAATTTTCGATTGAAGAGATTCAACCAGTTCTTGAGGATGTTGAAGAAAAGGATCTTGCAAAGAAGACTAAAGAAGGGGAATCTTCCTTAGTAAAAGAAAGCAAGGAAGATGCCTTAAAAAAGACAAGTTAAACGGTTGCGAAAAAAATGAAGCTTCATTTTGTACATGTCTCCAAAGGCAAAGATGATCAATCTTCTTCCTCAAATTCAGAAGATATCATACAAGGCTGAAAAGGTTTGACTCTCCCAATCACTAGTCTTGTTTCCTCTAAGGTTTTTAAGTCACCATTAAAGGGTTTTGTAAGTCCTTCCAAAAGCACAATAGTTTAGCTTGGAGCATTGCCAGCCAAAAGAACAAGTGGTTTTGACCCCAATGTTTATAAACCACTGGCTAAAGCTGGTTATTGTTCTATCGATGTGGCTAAGTTAACAAAGAATTTCAAGAATAGTGATAGTGAGCAATTATCAAATGGGATTCGCAAAGTATGAAAGGAGAAGAACACTACTGATCAGGGGTCTAAGAGTGGCCTAAGGTATCAAGATCCTACTCCTTTAGGTCTGAAAATCAAAGGAGAAGCCTCTAATCACATTACAGTTGAAGAACTAGAGGAGACAAAAAGCGAGGTCTCAAGACCTTCTATTTTCAGTCGATTAGGAGTTTCTTTGAATTGTATTTCAGTCTTCGATCAAATTAGAACTCTAGAAGTTGCAAACACTAAAAGCAGTAAAAGCTCCATTCACCAAAGACTTGGGATTTTAAAGCAAAGTAAAGGAAAGAAGAACAAGAAGAAGCAGTCTGCTATCGCTATAGATTACAATGACTTGCACAGCAACATCCCCTCTCGAATGAAAATAAAAACTGAGTGAGTGGTGACCACGGGTTCCACATTGAAGGTAAAACCCCATACTGTGGTTATAACCGGCCAAGTCTCTAATCAAGCCGCAAAAGAAGAACTTGATGTAGTGATGGCTGGACATATTACTTTTAAGACGTGGATCAAGACCAAGCTCCTATTGAGGAAAGTACTAAGGATGCTCCTTTTGCTTTGGAAGAGGAAAATAAAGCTATGGTTGATGAGTTGAAAGAAGTCAATCTCAGAACAATAGAAGATTCTCGCCCAATTTTCCTTATTGTGAATTTATCATTTGAGGAGGAAATGGAGTATGTTGAATTACTTCAGGAGTATCAAGATGTCTTTGCATGGTCTTATAAAGAGATACTAGGATTGGATCCTAAGGTAGCAGTCCACAACTTGGAAATCAAACCTAAGGTGAGGCCGGTGA
Organism: Jatropha multifida; assembly: GCA_948099535.1. Classification (NCBI taxonomy): domain Eukaryota; kingdom Viridiplantae; phylum Streptophyta; class Magnoliopsida; order Malpighiales; family Euphorbiaceae; genus Jatropha; species Jatropha multifida. Next base: position 9,871 of record CANUEX010017043.1, read on the forward strand.
AACAAGCTCAAAGGCGATTCCCTCCAGAGTTGATCCCACTGATTAAAGTTGAAGTCAACAAACTCATTAATGTCGATTTCATAAGGGAAGTCAAGTATCCTACTTGGATCTCAAACATTGTTTTCGTCAAAAAGAAAAATAGACAACTAAGAATTTATGTAGATTTTTGAGATCTAAACAATGCATGTCTAACTCTTCCCATCATCAAAATTATGGTGGATGCCACAACTGGTTATGAATAACTTTCCTTCATGGACGGCTCATCTGGCTATAATTAAATCTCAATGGCTATCAAGGAGGTAGAAGCGACAGCATTTCGAACACCAAAAGGTATATATTGCTAAACAGTTATGCTTTTTGGATTGAAGAACGCTGGTGCTACTTATCAACGAGCGATGCAAAAATTTTTTGATGATATGCTACACAAAAATGTTGAGTACTATGTTGATGACCTAGTTGTAAAGTCAAAGAAAGCAGCTGACCACATCCAGGATCTTCGACAAGTATTTCAACGTTTACGTAAATTTCAATTGAAGATGAATCCTTTAAAATGTGCATTTGGAGTCTCTATAGGAGAATTTTTAGGGTTAATTGTGAGACATCAAGGTATTGAGATTGATCAATCCAAAGTTGATGCAATCCTCAAAATGTCGGAACCTCAAAACATTCATGAACTCAAAAGCCTATTAGGGAAATTGGCATACATTCGAAGGTTTATTTCAAATTTAGCAGGTCGATGTTAGTCGTTCAGTTGACTCATGAAAAAGGGAGTTCCTTTTGAATGGGATGAAGCACGTAATAATGCTTTTAAAACCATTAAGTATTATTTGATGAATCCACCTGTGCTGAGGGCTCCAATACGCCTCATCTTGTATATTGCTGCTCAAGAATGCTCTCTAGGAGTATTATTGGCATAAGAAAATGATGAGGGAAAGGAGAATGCATTATATTACCTTAGTAGAATGCTAACTGGTGCTGAGTTGAACTATTCGCCAATCGAAAAGATGTGTTTAACACTAATGTTTGTTATAAAGAAACTGAGGCATTATTTGCAGGTTCATTCAGTTCAATTGATTTCACGTGCTGATCCCATCAAATATTTGATGGCCAAACCAGTCCTATCTAGAAGGCTAGCGAAGTGGGATCTATTACTTCAAGAGTTTGAGATAACATACATTCCACAAAGAGCGACAAAAGGGCAAGCTCTTGCTGATTTCCTTGCAAATCATCCTATTCTTGATGATTGGAAGTTCTCTAAAGAGCTGCCGGATGAAGAAGTTTTCCTTGTTGACATTCCACAAACTTGGAGAATGTTTTTTGATGGTGCATAACGTCAAATGGGTGTAGGAGCTGGAGTTGTTTTCATCACTTTAGAAGGAGAAAACTTACCTTTCGCATTCAACTTAGTCGAGAGGTGCTCAAATAATGTGGCGGAATATCAGGCTTTGATACTTGGCCTGGAAATGGCAATTGACATGGAAATATCTAACTTGAGGGTATTCAGAGATTCAAAGTTAATTATCAATCAAGTTCTCTCCTTGTATGAAGTAAGAAAGCTAGAATTATTGTCTTACTTCAACTATGCTACTAAGCTTCTTTCTCAGTTTGATAGTGCTTCCATCGAGAACATATTGCAAAAAGAAAATCGCCAAGCTAATTCTTTAGCAAATTTGGTATCAACTCTAGCGTTGCTAGATGTAGAAGTGAAGGTGCCAATATGCAAAAGATGGGTAATACCGCCCATGTTGGATATTAAACTCGAAGAAGTGGATGTTGTCTCCGTTTATGAAATTGATAAAGAAGATTGGCGAAAACCCCTTGTCAATTATCTAGAGCATGGAAAATTGCTAGATGATCTAAAGAAGAAAGCTGAAATAAGACATCGAGCTTCTCGCTTCATAAACTTCAAGGGTACGCTTTATCGTTGCTCTTTTAATGGAGTCTTCCTATGCTGCTTTTGGGAGGAAGAAGCTATCAAAGCTTTAGAAGAAGCACATTTAGGTGTTTGTGGTGCGCATCAATCTGGGCCAAAGCTGCATTTTCAGATTAAAAGGATGGGGTACTATTAGCCAACAATGGTAACGGATTGCATGAATTGCTCCAAAAGATGTCAGGAGTGTCAATTACATGCGAACTTAATTCATCAACCGCTTGAGTTGCTTCACCCAACAGTAGCATCATGGCCTTTCAAAGCTTGGGGATTGGATGTAGGACCACTTCCAAAGAGTTTAAGTGGCCACCTATATATTCTTGCTGCTACTGATTACTTCTCAAAATGGGCTGAAGCTGTTCCATATAAAGAAATCAAGAAGGAGAATGTGGTGAGCTTTATTAGAATGAACATCATTTATCATTTTGGTATGCCTCGATACATCATCACTGATAATGGAAGAGAGTTCTATAATAAAGCCATGGACAAGTTATATGAGCAGTTCAAATTCAAGCAATATAATTCGTCTATGTATGAAATACCAGCAAACGGGCTTGCAGAGGCATTCAATAAGACTTTGGGAAAACTTCTCAAGAAAATAGTCAATCAATCAAAAAAGGATTGGCATGAAAGGTTAGGGGAAGCATTATGGGCTTATCGAACTACATATAGAACATTAACTCAAGCAACTCCATATTCACTTGTTTATGGTGTAGAAGCTGTTCTTCCTCTCGAATAACAAATTCCATCCTTGAGAATTGTCATTCAAGGTCTCTCTAATGAAGATAATGCTTGGCATCGCCTGCAAGAGTTGGAATCACTAGATGAAAAATAGCTTGAAGCACAACAACTTTTGGAGTGTTATCAAGCTCGAATGTGCAAAGCTTTTAATAAGATGGTGCGAATTTTCTCTTTTCAAGTTGGTGATTTGGTTCTAGCTGTGAGAAGACCAATAATCATGTCACGATGTATGGGCAATAAGTTCCTCTCAAACTAGGACGGACCATATGTGGTTCAAGAAGTCTACTCAAATGGAGCATACAAGATAATTGATTGAGATGGACTGCGAATCGGGCCAATCAACGATAAGTTTTTGAAGAGATACTACGCCTAAAAGCTCGACAGCGCTCTTGGCCCGCATGAGCTAAAACTGTGAACGGCTAACAAAAAAAAACAAAAAAAAGTCTTATAATTGAACTATGTTCTAACTTGATCCTTAAAAAAAAAGAAAGAAGGTACATAGGCAGCTTAGTATTACACTAAGTTCAGTCATATACATAAAAAAAAGAAAAAAATATCTCTTGTAATTGAACTACGTTATGGCTTGATCCTTCCAAAAAGAAGGTATGTAGGCAACTTAGTATTTTGCTAAGTACAATCGCAAAAAAAATAAGTGTGATGAGTAATTAATGAAATCAAATTTTATTAATAATGAAGGAATTTGATTACATTCAAGAAAAAAAAAGAAGACTAAGCAAAGTCTAAAAAAAAAGGAAGCTTCTATGGATTCCATTCAAGCTGCTCCAACTCAGTGCGCTTATCAGAAAGAAGCTTTTGCAACTTAGAGAGAGATTGCTCATCTTTTTCACTGCGAACTAGCATAGCTTCAACTTTGGATATTTCCTCACGAACTTGAGAAACCATGCTCTATTTCTCCAAGACATCACTTTTCATACCTTCTAAGGAGGACTCGAGTACTTTCTTCCTAGAAGTCAGCCTGGCCAGTTCTTCCTCAATTTTGACAAGTTCATCTTCTACAAATGAAGTATTGACAATGGCCTCGTTCTCAAGATTTAAAGAATCATCCAATTGCCCTTTTAACTTCTCCAATTCCTTCAGCTGAAATTTTGATGAAACACTTGAAGAAAAAGATGATTTCAATTGTAAGAAATCATTTAAAGTTTGAGGTAGCCTGCCAACTGCTCTCTTAAGATGGTGGTATCAAATCCTTCTCCTTTTTCAATGCCATCGAATATTATATGGGCTTGTTCAGTAAGGGAAGGAACATATACTGTACAAGTTTGACCAATTTTGGCTCTTAATCCCTTCCATGCCATTGCTGAAATTTTACGGTGACAGTCAGTCATAAAATCATTACTAGAAAATGCAAACATTTCAGAAGTAGCAGGACAACTAGTTTTCTTTGTTTGATGAGTATCTTGTGGTTTTCTGCTATAGTGACCCGTGCTAGATTCTCTTAATGGAGGATTTCCATCAAGATCCTTTGAAGTAATTAAGGGAAGATCGAAAGAAGTTGGCCCAAGTATAAAACTCATGCTATCTACAGGCAGTGCACAAGGTTCATCATCACAAATCATGTCATTGAAACCCATCTGCAATAAGAAATTTGAAAAAAAAAGGGTTCAAGAGATTAGAGTGAAAGAAAAAAAAAGTTTAAAAAAAAAGAAAAGAAAAGAAAAAAAAGCTTACCGAGTCATTAGCATCATAAAGTTGTTGTGTTGACCAAGCCTGCTTATTTCGTTTTATTTTCTTCCAACAACAGTCGGAATCATGCTGCTCTTCATTTGAAGGAGATGAATTAAGTATATTCCTTTTAGAACGCCTTTGCTTGGAGTGGGAATCCAATGCTTCTTCAGCTATTTTTGGAGTTGTTGCAACTTGGGTGGAGATGCCATTATTTGAGGGATTTGACTCATCACTAGCTTCTATAAGAGAATCTTTCTGTGTAGAAGTGCCAGCAGCTGTTTGAGGTTTCAGCTTTAACATAATTGGTGCCTTTCTCTTATCTTTCTCAATAGTAGATTCTCAAGGAGGATTTAAAGGGATGAATATACTCTTTTCAACATTTGAATTCTTCAGACGGGAAGACTTTGAAGATTTCAATAGTTTTGGCATTGCTTTTAACTTTGGCATCTCATCTTGAGGGAAAGCTTTAGACTATTCCATTTTCCACCAATCCTTATACGCTTGAGTACAAGAGAAATGACTATCAAGCCTTACTGAAGGAATAGTTAGTTTAGCACCATCGGCTAAATGAATGTAAGATTTTCAAAGCTGTATGACTATTTCCAAACACACTTTTGCAAAGGATATGTCCATGTTACCAGGAAGAAATTAGTAATAACCCAATTGTGTATTAAATCTGTGAGGGCTATATGACTCAATAAAGCATTGGTTCTTATAACGCAAAGTCAAGAATCTTGAATGAAGATTGATTGAAGTGTTCCGCTTTTTGTGAAGATAACTTGTCATTATCCTCTAAAAGGAGGTCTTTCTTCATTACACGAGATGGACCCAAATAAGCTTTCCTTTCCATGAAAAGTTGGTGACTTCAGTTTCATTGTAATATTTGGCCATTCGTTGTCCACTATAGGAAGTCATTCTAGCATCTCCATCAATATCATGTGTAAAGTGCGTGTCAAAATGGTTAGCTAGCCAAGCATAAACATAACGGAAAGGTAATGGAACTTCAAACCTCTTCAAAGTTATTGCAGTAGAGATTGTTCGAAGGCCCCTATAAATGCTTGCCAAAACAAGAATAGCTAAAGAAAAAGTTTCACCAAAGGCAATCTTACTTGCAACTTTGAAAATACTTGGGCAGATAAGATTCACTGGATCTTATGGAAGAGCAAACTTGCATAACCAATAAGAAATCAAAGCAGCTAAATAAACTTCTTCTCGTAGATCATCTTCTATGTTTAGAATTTCAAAAGGATTTTGCCAGTTTGCATCTCGTGGTAACTTGTTGCCAATAACACCTGAAGGATTAAAATTCTTCTTAGGAGGAGCAGTTTTCTTAGTGTAGTCCTTTTCAGAAGGCTTAGGATATCTAACAGAACCGCGAAACAAAAAATTATCCAGTTACGAACATTCAACTCAAAGGTGCTCTCAACCCACTTGGCATTTTTGTAGTAAGCATAGAACAAGTATTTGCAGTTTCGTGGTAAGAAAGGAGCTCCACCTTCATTAATTCCAGTAAGGTCTATAGTTGAAGGGATCATCTTATCATAAAATGAGCCGTGGATTGGAAGTCCACCTAGGAACTTCAAATCCAAAAGAGAAATTGACTCTTCTCCAGCTGGGAGGAAAAGAGTATTTGTTGAAGTACTCCAATGTTCACAAAAATGATGAATGACGTTGGGGCAACAATCATAAGTGAAGAGTGATGCAAACAAAGCATGATACACATTGACTTTCAAAAGTAGTTGCTTATTATTTGCCAGCACATCTTCAAGCCACTCCCAATAGCGTTCAACAAATGAAAATTCACCAGCAAATTTAAAAGAAGGATGACAAGAAACTTCATTGTTGTGGATGCGACTCCTCAAAAGTGGAAGATTATTTGATTGAGTTTGAAGCGAATGAAGTGAAGATTGCAGCAAAAGGCATTGGACATGCTTAACTACTTCATATGAAAGTTGAAATTCACATGTTCGTTCAATAGTCCAATCCATAAGATGTGGTGGGTCAACTTTGCTTAATGCATTGGCTCTCAAAAATTCATGAGCAGATCTTTGAAAAGTGAAAATTATTCCAAGATTTGAATCCTCTTTGTTGTCGCTTAAAAACTTCATACATGAAATTTTTTGCGAAGCCAAAAGATTAATTATGCGAACCATTTTGATGAAGTCTCAAAAGCAACTGACTACCTGAAAAAAAAAATCAAAAGAGGACTTGTTAAAAAAAAATCAATCAAAATTAATTTTGACATGTCTATAGCAAATATAATTCATATGAATTTTGAAAAAAAAAAACCCAATCAAGTTCATATGAACAACCAAGTTCAAGCCAAATTAAATTCGCAAGTTGTTGGTCACCAATTAAATCATACATGCAAATTAAAATCAAGCATGTGAGTTCATGATCTGCAATTAAGAATTTATATATATATATATAAATGAATAAAAAAATAAAAAAAAATATATGATAAAAGAAAATGGAGAAGTAAAAATAAAATAAAAAAGAAGGAAAAAAACATTCTTCTTTCCCAATCGACATGACAGACGGCAAAGGCAGGTCGTTCTTCTCTGTTCTAGCCATCGCTCGATGAGACCAGGGAACCGATCGGCTCTCCACGAGATGCTGGTCCTCTTTCGGGCCTCCTCCAATGCAAAAGACGGACTCAGGCGATGCAGATCGCAGCGATCTCCTTCAACAGCCTGAGTCCCCTTATTTTTCCTGTGATTTGCTTCGTTCCGACTGTTTCAGGCATGGAGGCTAGTGGAGGTCGGTTCCTCTCCACTTCCTGGTCACTTTCCCTCAATCGATTGCAGGCGAGGCTCGATAAATGAACGTGCCATGGATGGCAACGGCAAGGCAATCTTCATAAGTTGATTCCGGCCAAACAAAACACAAACAGCAAAAATTGATCATGGATTTGAACTCCCCATGCAATTTCAAGCATTTTGGTGTAAGACTTGTCAATTTCTGGGCAAGAATGATTTTTCGGGCACCGTGGCAGGCGACGGCGACAGCGCTTCGGTGATCACCGCCGGTGGTCTGGCAAGGCCGTCAAGGGTAGAATTTTGCATCTCATGCCTTGCCTTGTGTTCGAAATTTGAAGTCCAATTTTTATTAATAGAAAAAAAAATCGACATTAGATTTAAATGCATGCATGGCAATAATATGCACATGTGGAAAATACTATACAGATTGATGTCAACCAATATCCTACGACATAGTCCTATCAATTTATTGAGTTTTATAAAAAAAAAGGAGCATGAGCATATGAAGATCACAGATTTCAAATTAAGGCAAAGCAAATAATTGATATGTTGACAAGTTTACGCAGTCAGCAATTCAAGGTAATGCCGCCGAATGATATTCAAGTTAAAAGAAGAAGCAAATTAAAGCAGCTAAAGTGCAGAGAGAGTAAAAAAAAAAGATCAAAATCAATTTCATAAATTGAATTAGTTATAATTGAGTTGGACAAAAAAAAAAGAAGAGCATACCTAACAATTGAGTGTGTGCTAGACGATTGAATTGCTGCTGACTTTCTTGAAGTTTTGATGTGAAAAAAAAAATATCAAGTAGGAGAATCCCTTTTATATAAAATTGACAACTCCGAGTTCGACAAGGGTTTAAATTTTTCAACTTCGAATCCGATAAGGATTTAAATTTTTCAATTCCGAATTCGACAAGGATTTAGATTTTTAATTCCGAATTCAACAAGGATTCAGACTTTCAACTTCGAAATCGATAAGGATTCAGATTTTCAACTCCAAATTCAATAAGGATTTAGATTCTCAACTCCAAAATTATGAGGGATTTAATTTCTTGAAGGACAAAGAAAAGATAATAGAAAATTCTAATTAAAAAAAATTAGAATTTCGCTATTCGGGCTTAAAAAAAGAAGCCTGTTAAATTGGAGTTGCCAGGAAAAAATGTTAAACTTGAAAATTCAGGTTTAAAAAAAAAGAAAAAAAAATCATGCCATAAAAAAGGGCATGAATTAAAAAAAAATTTTGTTCTTCAAATTTTCAAGACTCGTTCAAACAAGTTCATGAACAAGTCTCGAGGGGCATCTATAGATACCTAAATTTTATTTAAATTAATTTAATTATTAACTTAATTATTTAATTAGCCAATTAAATTATTGGTTAGTTAAATTAAATAATTTATTTTAATAGCCGATCAAAATATCTAAGTGGTTATTAAAGTAAAATTATTGGATAAATATTATTTACTACATAAATAAAAATTAGCTAAGTGGACCAATTAAATTAAAACTTGGCTACTAAGTTAGACATATAGATGAGTTAGGTGACACAACAGCACTCAATGAGAGTTTGCCAAGTGGGCCAATTAAATTACATGGGGACTCCCTCAAATCTCTACAAATAGGAGGCCTCTCTTCACATACGGGGAGACACACAAACTCGTAGAGAAAAAGATAGAAAAAAAGCCTCTAAGCTCTGTCGAACTCAAGACTTAAAAGTTCTCTCTCAAGTCCAAAGAATTAAAGTTCTACGTCAATTCAACATTAAGTCTCCACGACCCTTGAATCGTCAAACACTCATTTTGCATCAATTCAACATCAAGTCTTTCGACCGTTGAGTTGTGTTCAAGATCAAGTCCTTTGACCCTTGAATCACGCTCCCGACAAAGAGAAGAATCAGAGGATAATCTTCGTTGTCATAGGGGATTTCACTAGAGATTGTTTTCGCTTTTAAGAAATACAATTTGTATTTTGTAATTTTTGCTTCTTAATTTCAGGAACAAATTTTACATCTATATATATATATAACAAAAAAATATGTAATATTTAGTATTTAGTATAAGTATAATATTTAATTTTTTTTTCTTCTTTCTTCTTAATTGTTTCGGTTAGTAATTTTTTTCTATTCCTTTTTCAAATTCTATATTAATTTTTATTTGTAATTTCTTTTAAGTTAAGTAGTTTGATTAATATTGGAGTGCCGTGAGATGTTTAGAATATTGTGTAAAAATTTCATAGTAAAAGAATTTGTGAAAATAAAAATCGAGAGATTACAAGTGGCTCATACATTGAAAATTCTGGATCTTCTTGACTTGGACTAAAATTGAGCAAACTTGAATGTAAATGATTTGACCATGAAAATATCTATAAAATAGATAAATATAAAGCTAAACATGTGTTGTTAATGTCCCTAAAAAGTTGAATAAAATTTCAATGAATAAAAATATTAAACCTTAAATATCCATAGAGAGTTAGAAACAAAACAAAAAGTGCATTGAAAGGAACCATTTTAAAATTATAAGTGATTGAAAGGAATCAAATTTTCACATTCAATGTGAGTTATATTGTCTAACCCTTCTTTGTTGCATTGAAACTTTTGATCAAATGCATATCATTATTGGTATTTGAAATCATATGTTAATTGTGGTATAGAGATTGTGAATTATGAAACCTATTCGGCCCTAGACTTATTTGACTATACTAAGCCATTTGTTTATCCAATATGACAAAACCTCAACCTTATGGCCCATACCATTAGGCTATGTGCACATAGAGATTTGTAATTAAAGGGACAAGTTACTATTTTAAAGTGTGTAATGTATGATAGCACTTGAATTTATATAGTTATATGTTTTTTTCAGTGCTATTTATGTGATTATCTATCATATTATTAATATTATCATTGTGATGTTGATCTGATTACCTTGGATTCTTTTATATGGACTCATTTTGTTAATGAGCTACAATGATACTACCATACTGTGTTATTATGATTATTGAACCTTGATATACTTTCCAATGTATATGCTACCTATATTGACACTATAATTTGTTGAGTTGACAACTCACTCAAACGTCCATGATTTTAGGTAGAGATGATCTAGGTCCGTTAGCTTCTTGATTTCCTCCTTCCAACAAGAAGCTTGTGAATAATATAAATAATTTTCATATATTATAAGTTGTTGTAAGTTATATAAACTCCAATTGCTCTATAGGACCTTTGTGAATGATATTAGTATGGTATGTATTTAAACTATAATGTAAACAATATTATGATAGTGTGACATGTGATTATACAAAGTGTGTGAAAGATTGTATTGGATGATCTTGAGAGTTGAATTAAAAATACATAAGTTTATTGTAGCCCACCTAAATAATTAATCAAAATAAATAATTTGTTGAATTGGATTAGTTCAATATTTTTTATTTATCTCATAAATATTTTTGAAATTTGCGGGACAAAACTATTAAATTAATATTATATTTTTTTGGGATAAAAAATTTCAGATTGGGATTCTCGGATTCCGTGTACACCCCTGATGACAAAGACAACTCTCATGGAAACATGAAAACCTGAAAGACTAAAGCCTTGAATAAGAATTTTACACCCCGTTACCCTAGCAAGTACCCTATCCAATCCAACCCTCTATGATTACTATGGTTGCGAGAAAATGTGATTGTATACATGCAAAGGAGAGAATAATAAAACGTTAAAAACAAGATAAAGTTGAAATGCGTGGTCCACTTATTTATTTGTCATCGTGATTGGCCAGATTCCTGCAATCTGTCAGTGCCTGTTAATTATTGTATTGATCGCATACCAAAATGCCATAAAGAAACCAAAGACATTGCTTGGACTAAACCAAAAAGCTTTGCTCTCTGACTTGTCCCGCCAGCAGCAAGAGCACCTTGAGAAGCCAACGTCCTCTGATCAGGTCAGAGAAAATGGAATTGGAGGAAAACAACAGCAGAAACAAGAGGTCAGTGGAATTCCTTAGCAAAAAAGCATACAGTCCTCCTTCATGGGCCTCTCATCTCAATCATATTCCATCTCATTATTTCTCTCTGGCTCATCTTCCTACTCCTATTCATCGCTGGAATCTTCCTAATTTGCCCGATGGCACTGAGGTTTGGTTGAAGGTGAGTATTTAATTTTATGTTTTTGTTGGAGGTTTCTGTTCCGGTAGATTTTATATTGATTATAATTATGTTTTTAAGCGCGACGATCTCTCGGGGATGCAATTGAGTGGCAACAAAGTGAGAAAGTTGGAATTCTTAATGTCAGATGCAGTGGCCAAGGGCGCCGACTCTATAATTACTATTGGAGGCATTCAGAGCAACCACTGCCGTGCCACTGCGGTTGCTGCTAAGTACCTTAATCTTGATTGTTATCTGATTCTTCGCACCTCCAAGGTAAACAAACTCGTCTCTCTTCTCACTGGTTATGTATTTTAATTTATTCCTTTCCTGGGAGTTTTATTTTTCTTGTATGTGTTGCAGGTTCTTGTGGAACAAGATCCTGGATTGTCCGCCAATCTCTTGGTCGACCGTCTTGTTGGAGCTCATATTCAACTCATCTCGAAAGAAGAATTTGCACAAATCGGGCGTGTGGTTTGTCATTGCTTCTTCATTACCAAATTATTCCTCTTAATGCATGCCTTCCATATTTTGTATGTACGAGGTGTATCTTTTGCTCCTTTTACTACATAATTTTTTAAATCTTAGTAGTTTCTTTTAAACTTCTTGATGACGACGACTTCTGTACCTTGTTTGGTACTTTGGTTTATCTGCGTTCTGTACCTTGTTCAACGACTTCTGTACCTTTCTTTTTCATTGTACGTCTTAGTAACTCCTTCCCTTTTTTTCTCCTTTTCTTTATGCACACATGCTGGATCCCCCAGCCAAACGAAAACAACAAAGGAATGACTGGAAAACCTTCTTCCGATCGTTCTTCCTCTTTTTTAGTAATCTTTTTTCTCCTTTTCGTTATGCACATCCTGGATCCTCCTCCGGATTTGTGCCTATTTTTCAAGAAGAATTCTCTGCCCATCTTCATTCTAGCTTGTGTGATTCGTAGATCTCTCATGGTTTGAAGTCTTTTTAACATCTTTAGTTTCTTTTTTCTTTTTGGATTCCCAAAGCATTAATACTAGCATTTTAAATGTTCCATGCTATGAATAAATGTTAGTTGCAGGACCCTTTTACATCATAATGTTACTTGCAGCACCTATAATAAATGTCAGTGAGATATTTTGTCTAGTTATCTCCATTGCCATTTACCAAGAAGCACATTGTTAAAAAATAGTGAGATATTTTACACCTACATGTTCTCTATCTGTATGTTGTTTGATGAGAGAACAGAAATCTTCTTGCATTTTATCAGCAAGATATCTTATTTGCAGCAGAACAATGTACAGTTTTTTTTATAATAAATGTACATTTACCTCTGAAGTTTTCTATCATTTTATTTAAACTGATGCCATAAAAAATTCAGGTTGTGAATTAAATTTGGATGGTTCTCATTTTATTCTCATCTTGTTTCACAAAATAGCTACTCATTCTATGTTTTAACTGTCAATGTGGCTTCTTACAGGCTCAACTGTCAATGTTTTTATATATTTATTTAATTGATAGGTTTTTTTTGTTCTTTATTCGAACTTTTGGTATCAGACTCTTACTAATATACTAAAAGAAAAGTTGCTAAAGGAAGGGAAGAAGCCATATGTTATTCCCGCTGGTGGGTCAAACACCATAGGAACCTGGTGAGTTTAGGTGGATAATAGATATTTCTTCTTTGACATCTTATTTTGAGTTCGCAACTACGTTTTTGACATCTTAAAAGAATTTGTATTCGATACAAATGCTCTTGAATATATATATATATTCCTGTTTAAGTAACAAATTTTTTTCTTCAATAATGTTTTATCAAAAAAAATTTCTTGAATTTTCCATCAGGCTTTAATTTTTCTTTTCAGAATCATTTATATCATATCACTAAAATATTTAATCATTATTAAAATGGTCATGCACAAAATAATATGTAATTATCATCATTTTATTAATAATTAAGGCCCAATTACCCACTGGTTGTGGCAGTTCAGTTGGCAATATAGACTAGGCCTAGCATATAGGAAGAGTTTTGGGATTTGATTCCCACTAAACACACCCATAGGGAAGGGTGAAACGCTTTAACTATGATTAAACCTCGAACCGGATTAGGCGGCCCTAATAATAGAGTCTAGATATCGGTGGTTTACAAAAAAAATAATAATTAAGGCCCAGTTAAATAAATCTATTTCGCAACAGTGGATGTCAAAATCTTATCTATAATTTGTTGAATTATATATTAATTACTACCATGCAAGTTTTCTTGAATATATTAATAGTTAAGGCTCCAATTACATAGATATCTTTTGCAAAAGTTGATGTCAAAATCTTCTGGGTACTGTGTTGAATATATTACTCACATGCAAGTTTTCTTTCTCGTTCTTTTTTTTTGTAAAAAAAAAAAAATTTTTGCTTCATATTCACTTTGAATTTTTGTTCTTCTCTTGCATTGATATGTCCCTCATAACTTGATAGCTTCCATCTCTTTGAGCAAATGGAACTAAATTTATCATCAAGATCTCTTTGGTCTCCTTTATGTATGTCTATTTTCCTATTCTTATAGGATCATCCATAGATTTTCAGTTGGAAGTTCATTCTTTTTAAAAAAACTTGTTATGTGTTTTCTGCCTCACTGTACTAAAAATATAGTTTTACGTTTGAATTCAATAATATTTTTAAGCAGGGGTTATATTGAAGCAATCAAGGAAATTGAGCAGCAAGTTCATGCTAGTACTGAGAGATTAAAATTTGATGACATTGTTGTAGCATGTGGCAGGTTCTTCTCTAATCTCCGTTCCTTTTCGATTTTCATAGCAAGGTCATAGGTAAGACCTGGAGACAGAAAATTTTCTTTATGCATGGGTACTCAATTGAGTTGAGTACAGAAGATTTATTTCAAGCAGTAGGATGTTTAGGTAGCAATGAGATAGTGCTTTTCTTTTCTAATATACTTGCAACCACAAGAACTGTGTCACCAGACATGTGATGTTCCTAAAGTCTAGAAATCTAGAATTGAATGAAAGGAGTGTGAATCTTTTGTTTTCATATCCTCTTCGTTCGAGAAAGCAATTAAAACAAAGTATAAAATTAAGAAAATTTTGAAATACTTTTTTTGAAAATATTTTTGTAAAGGAAAAACTCTTTTCTTTTAAAAAAACTCATTTACTATATTAGTAAATAAACAAAACATTAGACAAATGATAACAATTAAGCCTTAAACTAGTTAGGGTTATTGTATGAATCTTTTGTCTTCGTTCTGCTCAGTTCTAAGTCTATCTCTTTCCCATTTAGCAACCTCCATTGCTAAAGTATCGCACTTGCAAACTCGGACATATGGCGGTCTATATAACACTTAATCCTACCATCTTTGGTTGCCCTGAACTATTCAGGATCAGGTCATATTATTTTTTTTCTTTTCTTTTTTTTTCCTCCTGTTTGTCTTAGCCTATTTTATGCTAAAGATGAATTCTCAGTTAGTGAGAGAATTTGGGAATTCAAGTTAAGAGTTTGGTATATGTCTGAACTAAAGTTTTATGATGTTATTTATGGATGATGACATACTGTATTGATAGAGAAAAACATCATAACATGTGTTTCATACCACGTGCATTGTTAACTAATAAGGGAAGTGAGAGAATAGATCTATGCTTCCTCATTGTATGAATAGGCATGACCACACTTCTAGAGCTGCTGATTTCGATTTCAGTTGTAGAAACCGAACCACTTTTAGGTCTTTCTATCCAATTTTAAAGCATTTTCCATCAGTTCAACTCAAAAAGCAATGGTCAAGTGAGAGAGAGAAAAATTTTTAGGAGAATGAAAATCTGTGCTGGTTTCATGGATGCAACAACTAAGTTTTAGCAGCTATATTATTTCCTATTTAACTATTATTATTACTTCCTAATAGTTAATTTATTTATGATAGAAGATCTTCTATTAGTTGTCTTTCTAGTTAATAGTTTTATATTTTATTTGTAGTAGAAAATTAGCTAATTATATTATAATTATTCTACTTGGTGTTTGTATTCCTCTATAAATTGGAGGCTTTGAGTATTAAACAAAACGAGCATATTAGTTTCAAGTAATCGAGATATAGACTCGCTCTCTAACAAGTCTAAGGTTAGAACTCCCCTTCCAATGAGTTCATTCTTTTTCTTTCTTCAACAACCATAGGTTGAGGGAAGAATCAATCTAAAAAAAATCTTTAGCTTGGGCGCATAAGCATAACAACAACCTTGTCGCCTTAAGGGCACCTAATGCTTTTGGCTACATTGATTGAGACTTGAGAGGTCTCTAAAAGTATCTCTAATACTAATGTGGATTGCTCTCATTTAATTACTTTTATCATAAAAGTGGAAAGATTTAAAAGAAAAAATTATCTCCAATGCTAATATCTATTTGGTATGTCAAGCTAATGTGTCAAAAAAAAATAGACATTGTCTAGCACACTTTCTATTTCTAAAGGATCTCTTACACGGTATGAGCATTTATTGCTTTATAGTGATTGGCTGCATATTGATTTATGGAACCGAAAAAGGAAAAAAAAAAAAGGAATGGAAGAGGATTTAAAACTAGTGCATTAGAGAAAGATTTTTAAAATTCAATGTCTATAAATAGACACTCAGTCACATAATTATTCACCTTATGTTCCACATAATACATTAGCCATAATCCACGTTAGCATTAACTTTGAAGTTGAGAGATATTACTTTATATGTACAAGTTTATGATTTAATCATTGTGATTATGATAGTCATTGCATGTTTTGCACTTCTAAGTTCACTATTGCTGATCTTTGCACCTTAATGACACGTGTTTAGCATTGACAGTTATCTGATAACAAACATGGCACTCAAGCACTAGAATGTTTAGTCTACAACTATAATCTAGAAAGCAGAAACTAATCTTATGAGTTGCTTGTGAATATACGATGGAAATTTTGTGTTTTGATTTATAGTGGAGGTACAGTTGCTGGTCTGTCACTGGGATCATGGTTGGGTACTTTGAAGGCAAAAGTATGTCTTCTTTTAACTTTTTTGATTCTCATTCAATCTCTTACTTTTCAATTTGACTCTTCTTGCATTTTTCTATTTTTAGGTTCATGCATTCTCTATTCATGACGAGCTTGATTACTTTTACAAATTTGTTCAAGAACTAATTGATGGACTCGGAGCAGGTCTTAACTCACATGACATTGTAAACATTCAATATGTGAGTACTTTATCACATTACTAGTGAAAATGTTGATTTAAGTCTATATGTTTCATATAGATTTAGAGAAAATGGAGATTAGGTTAATTTATAATCATTTGAAAATTATTTTCTAATTCCACAAAAATGGGTTCAAATTACAATTCTTTTCCATATTTTTATTTTATATTTTTCATTTTTTATCTTAAATTTTTAATTTTAATTTTTCAAATTTGATACTCATTCGATCCCATATTTAAGGTTTGGTTTGACTTTAACATAGTTTAAGAAAAATTGATCAATATGATTATATATTTTTTTTTTAATTTGTTTTCCCTATGATAGATTGGATTATTTAGGTCTATATTCCCTTTATGTAATGTGTTGTGTGCATCAAATTTGGAAAAAATGGAAAAGAATATGGGCGTAAGGAGCTAATGAAACCTCAACTCCACAAATGAAAATTTTCTTTATAAAATTAAGAAATTGAGAAACTGAATTTTTCTTGGAAAACAATAGCGAAAGCCAAATTTGAACATGTTTTCCGTGAAAACAGTTTTCATAGAAAAATTTTATGGTAAACTGACTCTTTTTCTCTGAAATGAATATGGTCCTGTTTTCTCCTCCTCATAAGCCAAGTATATTAAGTATAATGCATCCATGAAATGTGTCTGCAATTGATTATTGATTGTCGAAAATGAAGTAATCATATTCTTGCCCTCGATTTTCTTTCCTCCTACAGGCCAAAGGTTTAGGATATGCAATGAACACCTCTGATGAGCTTAAGTTTATCCTGGAAGTTGCTACAGCTACTGGTGTTGTTCTAGATCCAGCTTACAGGTTGAGTAGCAAATTCTATCGCAATTCCCAAGTTCTGGTTCATGGCATTTTTTAAAATTTAAATTTTCTATACACTATATTTAGTCAATTGGGATGGTGGATGGTAAATGGTTGGTCTTCTCCACGATTTATGGAACTAGCTTCAAGGTGACTTTTATGGAGAAATTGGGGGCTTCTTTCCAAAATGATGTTTTGCAAAAAAACTATTTTTTAAAACGGTATTCTAGAAAAAATATTTACAAGAATGGTGTTCTATTGACATTTCAAAGGTTTTTCTTCTAATTATAGTGTAACACTATGATTGCAACAAAAGCAATAAATTTTTAATATTGTCCAACAGTTTTACAGTCCAATATTCTCTCTCCTCTTTTCTTGAGTTGAATGTTATACTATAAGTGAAATAATATCACAATATCAGAAGAATGTATTTTATGCTTTGATAAGGTACGCAAAATAAGATTAAAATTTCCACAATAAAAGGACACATTCTTACACTTGTGTAACAATTTAAAAAGTTAAAAGAGATTTTTAGAATTGTCCATGGAATAAAAAATGGGGCAAGGAATCATATAAGAATAGAATCATGAAGAGTATCTTATGCGTAAATTACCATTACAATTGTTACATTATTAGTAGAATAATAGGTATTTCACAACTCCAACAAAAGTTTATATCAAATTATACTTTTATATCAATAATGTTTTATTTTTTTACAGTTGTATATTCCTTCTGATATTATAATATTGTTTCACTTATAGTGGGAATTTCGCAAAAGAATATATTTCTTCTGACATTGTGACATTGTTTCATTGTTTCATTCTGACATTGTTTCATTGTTTCAAGGAGAGAGGAGAGAAAATATTGATCTATAAAGCCGCTGAACAACGTTAAAACAAATTAAATTTTATTGCTTTTGTTATAGTCATAGTGTAACAATATATTCATTACATTATAACTGGAACAAAAGTCTTTGAAATGTTAATAGAAGACAATTTTGGTAAATATTTTTCGTGGAACACCGTTTTTGAAAATAATCTTTTGCAAAACACCATTTTAGACAAAAAAAAAAAGCTGAAAAATTGCCTAAATTAGTCAATGGCCCACTTATGGATCAAACAAATGAAATAAAGAATATATTTCTTTTTTTTTCCAAATGTATAATTAGAAATACTCTCATTTTAGTAAGAATCATTAATTTCATTTATTTGGTTTATAAGTGAAGTTATGGATCCTGTCTAGATAAGTTTTTCTCTTACTTTCATAGTTAAAGGGTTGATGTTGTCAAATTTAGTCTAGACCACAAGCATGGTTGAAGTCTTAAAATCTAGGAGTAGGTGTCCAAAAAATTTGAAAATCAACTACACATTCAATTTCTTTATCTTAAAATTTGAAAATCGTCAAGTTAACAATTCAATGGTGTGATTCTTTTAGCGGACAAGCTGCTTATGGAATGATGAAAGACATGGTAGAGAATCCAAGAAAGTGGGTGGGCAAAAAGGTCCTCTTCATACACACAGGTGGATTTCTTGGATTTTATGACAAGGTTGACCAGATGTCATCATTGGTGGAACATTGTGAGCGAATGGATATTGATGAATCTATTTCAAGGAAAGATGATAAAATGTTTTAGAGAAGCATCTCTTCTTTATGGTTTAAATATTATATGAAAGTTCTCCTAATTTTGGTAGGAACCGTTAGTGGGAAAAAGGACAGACATAAATTAAGAGAATAATATCTGAATTTTCTTATAGTGAAAATTTATACTGGTACTTAAATTATAGTGTCAATAACTGATTTCGAGGTCCTTAAATTATGATTTTGTTAATAATTTTATTATTGCATCAAAAATAGCTTTTTTTAATTGGCTGTTAATTGATTGAGAAAAGATAAAATAAACCTGTATAAAAAGGGATTGAAAATTGAAAAATATAAATTAATCTTTAAATTATATCGAATTAACACATAAGAAATATTTGTGGTATGAGAACTTTAATTTATGATTCCAGTAGTACTTTGGTCCTTTTGCTTGGGACAAAATGATTAAGGTATTAATGAAATCATAATTTAGAGAACTCATGATTAATTTATAAATGGAAAAATTATAATCTTGTCCTTATAAAATTCCTAAATTAACTACTATGTTTCTACTTTTCTTTTAAATACACTATTTTATCCCTATAGTTTATCTCCGTTAAATTAAAATATACTTTCATCTAATGAAAGCTATTGTGGATGTTAAGTGGCCATAAAAAGACATTGAAGCCCTTGTATAAAAAAAGCCTCTTCGTTCTCTCCTTGACCTAAGAGCTTAAAAATAGAGGATATAAAGAAGAGGAAGATGAGGAGTCAAGCAACAGTAAAATCTCAACCACTTTTGTTCTCTCCTTGACTCAAAAGCTTAAAAATACAAGATATGAAGAAGAGGAAGATGGAGGAGTCAAGCAATAGTTATGAAATCTCAACAACCCAAGACCATCTTCGTCCTCTCCTTAACCAAGAGCTTAAAAAATGGAGGATATGAAGAAGAGGAAGCCGGAGGAGTCAAGCAACGGCAGTGAAATCTCAACAACTCAAGACCACCTTTGTTCTTTCCTTGACCCTCTCAACTAATCCCAACTCGTCGATATGCTCTCTAGTCTGTGCGTTTTATCTCTCTACTTTCTCTGAAATTTCATTGGATTTTATCTTATGGATTTATTTTCTTTTTTTTGTATTGTATTGGTTGCCCAAAGTAAAATTTTAACTTGGAATTGCAGGTGCTTGGGTTCTATTTATGATAGTTTAATCTTTAGTTTTATGTGCCTTGTTGTATTTCCAAATTAGAATTTAAGCATTTAATAACATATGCATTGAGAGCTCTTCAATTACTTGCTAAGATTGGGTGTTTTTATTGGTTTGGATCTTTTGTTTTTCTACTGTGTTTGTGTATGAGAGAAAGGGAGAAAGAGAGAGAGCTTGTGTAATGTAGGATGAACCAGAGACATTTTGAATATTCTAAATGAACCAAGGACATTTTGAACAATAAAAAATTTCTCTCATCTAATTGTGAATTTCTCATTGATTAATAGAATAAAATACCAAAATTTAGACAGAAGTACATTTGAATTTAACGGTGATAAACTATAGGGACAAATCATTATATTTAAAAAAAAAGCGAGAACAGAGTAGTTAATTAATGCATTCTATAGAAACAAAATTATAATTTTTCCTTTATAAAAATAAAGACTTTTATGTGTTAATTTGATTATAATTTAAGAGTAACTTATGTTTTTTCACTTTTCTTAATTATTCTTTTTTTAGCATCTTAACTTTACTTTTTATCCATCATGAATTTAGATAGATAACTTATTTCCGTTAGGTTTTGATTACTGCTTTTTATGTGGCAAAATAATGAATTTTATTTTTAGAAAAACTAATTATATAAAGTACAAAAAAATAAATAATAAATGAAGAAGGTTAAAATTGCCTTTAAACTTACACTCAGTTACCAAAAGTCTAGATTGCACCTTTTTTTAACAACCGCCTTAATTTAAAAGCTTATATGTTGAGTAAAAAGCTTATCCCAAAGTTAATGTGGGAGGGGTAAATTACAATAATGGTTACCTAAGTTTCATACTTAATTCTATAAGGTCGCATAATTTTGATTTGTCATTTTTTAATCACTAAACATTGATGTTTGTTTCAATAGGAGGTCAATTACCAGAATACCAATATCGAAAAGATTAACATGGTAATAAAAATAAAATGTTTTATTTTAAAAACCTCCTATTTTCTATTAATACATAAATTTGAAATTGACATATTAATTTATTTTAAAAATGACATCATCTACATGATACAAGTTTTAAAAAAATAAAAATAAAAAATTTCACTATTATCATTTATACATTCTAGCAGTCTTTCCTTTTCTTTTTCTTTTTATAATCCTTTGTAATCACAGTTTTTTTTTATAATATATGTACTTTTTAGCATTATATTACTATTTCAGTTATCAAATTTCAATAAATGACCTACTGCTAAAACAATTGAGTGATTAAAAAATGACAAATTGAAATTATGTAATCTAAATAAAAATAAGTACAAAATTAAGTGACCATTTCTATAATTTAATCCAATGAGGGATAACACACCCCTCGCGCCTGGATATGATCATTCGGAGTTGGGAGTGAGCTAGTTCTAGTCCATTGTATTAACATGGTATTAAATCCTACAATGCTTTAATATTGGCCACTTGTAGATTAATTTATTTGTTTACAAACTTCATGTTCCAAATATTCATGCCTAGGCAAGAAAAGTTGTTTTCCCTTTTTTCTGAAACGAAAATACTAGATGCATTAACCTTGAGAATAATACTATGTCAAACAATTGGGATATCCCCAAACCCAAAATAGTCAAATGTGTAAGCTCTAGTTAGTGCATGAACACCTTGATTAGCTCTCCTCTTAATCCAAGCAAAAGAAAGAATAGGACATTGTCTTAAAATAGTTTTACAATCCTGAATAACAAGACTAAATGTGGAATAATCTTCTATAATAGACTGAATCGCCAAAATAATGACTTGAGAGTCAGAGTAGAAATAACTAGGTGAGAACAACTACACCTTTGCCTAAGAAGAGCAGCTCCTATCATCATGGCTTCAATAAGAGAGGGCTATCCTATTCCATAAAAAAATCCCGACTCTACCTATAAGAACGATCCTTCTAAGTCTTCAACTACTACCCTAAAATCGGAGATAGCTAGATTATTTAAAAGGGCCCCATTGAGAAAGCCTTGCTACTCAAGAATTTAAGTGTTACCAGTAGCATGACTAAAGGTTGCATGAGTGCAGCATGTTGTACACGTCCAAAACATTGTGCAGCATCCAGGTCTACACCTGCAACTGCGTTCCCATAGGCTGATCACTAATTTGACCCCTACTGCCAATTCGCCTGAGCTTGAGTTCCATGAATAGCACGCCAATCTTCTAAGTGTTCCCGTGTAGTGGAGTGAATAATTTGAGGTAGAAGAATAATTTGTTGCCATATACATTTGTTTCTAGCATTCCATATCTTCCATGCTATGACCGAAAACTCCCCCAACTTGTGTGCATTGTGCGAGCTAAGAACCTACAGAAAAAATTCCTTAAAAGAAGGAAACACGTTAGAAATCACATAACCACCCCTATCTCAAACATCTTTTACTCTCTAACACCCAACCAGACTATGATTTATATCTTCCTTCTCATCATAGTAGCAACACACTCTAGATAAGGGAATACCACGAGAAGCAAGTCTCACCCTAAAGGGAAGAACCCTTCAATGCTCACCATATAAAATCCCTTACCTTTAGGGGAACGTTAATATGCCATATTTTCTTCCAAAAAGTCTCACTACTCCATTCCCCATCTCTCCTAAGAATGTTTTAACGCTAAGTAATAACACGATTTAACTCTATAAACACCCTTTTTATCACAATGCCACACCCCCTTATGCTCATTAGAATGTTGACTAATGGGAATAGCCAAAATATCCCTAATATCCCTCAAACTAAACAAATTCATGACTCAAGAGATATTCCACTCCCTCCTATCTTCACTAAACAACTCCCACACCCTCATACTTAGGCTAATAAACTCACTCCCGTCCTCCACCATAAAATCCCCATCTCTAAGTGACCAATGATCCGAAGTCATTATAATATTCTCCCCATTACCTCACCTCCATTGAATATCGTGCTTCAATATGTCCCTAGTAAGCAATATATTCTTCCAAGTATAGCTTGGATTATTTCCTAATCTAGTTTTTAAGACATCCTCATTTGGAAAATATTTAGCTTTGGGTATCCTAAAAAGAAGAGTATGAGTGTCGTTTATTAATTGTAACACTTGCTTACCAAGCATACCAATATTAAAGCAATGAAGGCCCCTAAACCCCATGCCCTCTTTAAGCTTACTATGACACATATGATCCCACGAAAGCCAATGAACACCTCTACTACCTAACTTTTTATCTCCCCACCAACAAGCATTCATCTATTTTATAATTCATCATATGAAGATAACAACAATTAAAAAACACTCATGCAATATGAAGAGTTTAAGCAATAGCTTTCAATAAAATCTCTCTACCCGCCCTAACTAATATACTATTTTGCCATTCATTAATTCTTTTCAATAATCCATCCTTCGAATAAGCAAAAATTTGCCTCTTATTATGCCTATTTAAAGATGGAAACCCTAAATGTTTATCCCCTACTAAAGGGTTATGAACCTCCAAAATACCTAAAATTCCAACCCTCAAATCCATCGATACATTCAAACTAAACAACACATTATACTTTTGAAAGTTAGCAGCTTGACCCGAGTCACTTTCATATTCTCTCAAAACACATTTTATTTTATTGCCTTCTTGCTCAGTGGCTCAAATAAAGAATATAGAGTCATCCACAAAAAGCAAATGAGATGCCCATGGACATCCCACTCTCACTCTATGTCGGTGCACCTCTCCCCTTATCTCAACCTCAAGAAAAAGAACATATAACCCTTCCGCACATAAGATAAATAAATATGGAGATAGGGGACCTCATTGTCTCAACCCTCTCTCAGGAGCAAAAGGTCCTACTGTATACCCATTAACCAAAATAGAATAATTCACAGAAGCCACATACAACATCATCCAGGCAATCCATTTTTCATGAAACCCTAACCCTCTTATCATGTCCCTTAAAAAATTCCAATCCATCCTATAATAAGCTTAACTAATATCAATTTTCAATGCTACAAATCCCCTCTACCCATAAGAAACCCTTCATATTATGTATAGTTTTAAAGGCAACTAAAATGTTATATGTAATCAATCTCCCAGGCATAAAGGACGATTGACTAAAAGAAATAACATGGGGCAAGACATTCTTTAATCTACTAGCAAGCACTTTAGCAATAACCTTATAAAGGACTTTATATAATGCAATAGGTCGGTAGTCCTTTACATACCCAGGTGTATTATTCTTAAGAATTAAGATAATAATTGTCTTAAAGAGTGTATTAAGGAGAATATCTTGTTCCAACCATAAAATACATTCCATCACTACATCCTACCCGATAATATGCTAAAATTTGGAAAAAAAGCAGGATCTAGTCCATCTAGCCTAGTGCCTTATCAGGGTGCATACTAAAGATAGCATCTCGAATTTCCTCCATAAAGAAAGGCTTTAATGACATATGATTATCATCATAAGTAATAGTTCGCTCTACCATCCCTACAATTTGATTCAAATTGAACCTGCCAGTTGAAAAAAGATCTTCAAAATAATCCAAAACCAACGTATGCATATCTTCTTTGGCATAAATCCAACTGCCTATTTTAGTTTTTGGACCTGATATTCAATTCTGCTTCCTTCGACCTTTTATCTGTGCATGAAAAAACTTTGAATTTTTATTCCCATGCTGAGCTAAAAAAAACCTTAGCCTATTGTCTTCTACTGATATCATCAATTTCAAGAATCTAGTTCTATTCATGGCTCAACACATCATACTCTTGCGCATCCATAGCATCACGATTCTACTGTAGGAGATCATGAATCATAAATCTATGATTATTCTGCTCCTTATTCCTATAAGAGGCCTATGACGCAAGACTTTGAATACACGCCGCTTTCTTATTCATAATTGAGACTATCGAATTCTTATTCTAGCTATTGTGAACCAAATTGTTATCAAATATAAACCTGTTTCTAATCCCCTCATTCACCACATCAATGATAAAAAGAATTGGATCATGATCAGACACAAGTGCCACTGACGTTTACATAACACCATTTGGAAATAACTATAGCTGTCTTCCATTCGCTAAGCCCCTGTCCAGCCTCTCCTTGGCATAAATGACCCCATTTCATGTTTGAACTCATGTAAACAAAGAACCAGCATAAAGGGTATCACTCAGATCACAATCATTCATCACTTTATGAAAACCTTGAAATAAATAGTTCAGATATTCACTCCTACCCCATTTCTTCTCAACAAATAGAAGTTCATTAAAATCTCCTAAGCAAACTTGTGATTTGTCATCCCTTGCTACCATGGCCCTAAGTAGATTCCAAGAAGCTCACCACTGCCCTCGATGTGGAATACCATAAATCCTTGACACACGAATCCAATAACTACTCTAGTATACATTAATATCAATAAATAATTGTGAGAAAACCCATAAGCTATACATTCAATGTATTGTTCCACATTAAATAAATTCCACCACTTCTACCTAAGCTGTCGACTTCAAAGTAGTTATTAAACCTAGCCCACCTCATTACATCATCCATTATGTTCCCTTGCTAAGCCCTCCTCATTACATCATCCATTATTATATAAACATTTTCTTAATTGGTTGAGTAAGAAACACAAAATGGACACGTAGAGGTTAAGAATAGAACATAACTCTTTATATTAACTAATTGAAGGCCCAATTGCGGCTATCTTCTTAGCTTCGATTCACCTTTGGAAAATTATAAATCCTAAGAACTTTCCTACAGTTACACCAAA
Organism: Jatropha multifida; assembly: GCA_948099535.1. NCBI lineage: Eukaryota > Viridiplantae > Streptophyta > Magnoliopsida > Malpighiales > Euphorbiaceae > Jatropha > Jatropha multifida. The sequence goes on from CANUEX010017043.1 coordinate 35,632, forward strand.
AACACATTTATATGGGTTAAGTTTCATATCGTGTTTGGACAATACGTAGAATGTCGTCTAGGTCTCTAGCATGTTCATTTGCTTGTATGCATTTCAGTATCATGTCGACATAGACTTCCATAGTTTTTCCTATTTGATCTTTGAACATTGTGTTAACTAGCCGCAGGTATGTGGCCCCTATATTTTTTAGGTCGAATGGCATTACTTTATAGCATTATATTTTGTGAACGATAATAAAAGCAATCTTCTTCATATTGAGCTTATTCATTTTAATCTGGTGATAGCCTACTGCTGCATCCATAAAGTTGCACCTCTCATATCCAACTGTGAAGTCAACTAGTTGGTCGATGTTCAGGGGTGCATAAGGATCATTAGGGCAGGAATTGTTCAAGTCTGTAAAGTCAACACAAAAGTGCCATTTTCTGTTCGACTTAGGACTAGGATTACGTTTGCTAGCCACTTGGGGTAGTGAACTTCTCTGACAAAACCTGCATTAATAAGTTTGTCAATTTATGTTGCTATTATCTTCTGCCTGATAGGTGCATGGTTTCTTCTTTTTTGTTTGATTGGTTTGGTGCTTCGGTCAATATTGAGTTTATGATTCACTGTGTCAGGATCAATTCCTTTGATGTCTGATATGATCCATGCAAAGTTCTGATTATTTTTATTGGGCACTTCTTCTATGGAGGTGACTGTTGCCTTGGAAAGGTTGGCTTCTACTTTCAGTGTTTTGTTATCCCTAATAGTGATGTCTAATAGCTCCCCTTCTGGTTCTAGGTTTAGTTTGGTCCGATCCCTCAGTATATCTAAAGGCTCAGCCAGTGGTGTTGCATCTGGCATTAGGTTCGGCTTTTAATATCGATGTTAGGAACCATCTAGAGAGAAAGGGCGAGTTGTACTCCTTTGAGGGCCACCATGTATGCCTACCTGGCTACTTTTTTATTACCCTTACTGCCACATCTCCTGAGTTAGAATAAAATTTCATAATAAGATACCTGATTGATGTGCAAGTGCAGAGGGTGTATAGTAACAAGTGACCAAGGATGGCTTTGTAAGAAAATGGGATGTTCACGACTACGAATTCAATTATTTCAGTTCTAGTACACTCTCCATCTCCGAGTTCTATGGTGATTTCTATGCTTCCCTCTATTGACACTTGTCTTCCCGTTAGGCCAACGAGGGTGTTCGGACTAGCTTCAACTTGGTGACATCCAGTTTTAAGGCTTTGAACACAACTAGGGTTATCAAATTTATCGAACTGCCATCATCTACTAGAATCCTTCTTACTCTATAATTCTCTATTACTTATTTTAACACTAGTGTGTCTATGTGTGGGAAGTGGACATGCTCTGCATCCTCTTTGGAGATAATGATTAGTTTGCTCAGGTGTTCTGTTGGTATATCTGCACATATGAAGTAGATTTCTCTAGCATATATCTTCCTTAAAGTTTTGTTGTCCCCACATATGGCACTACTAAAGATCATATTAGTTGTACCGATAGGTTCAGATCTTACTAGTTGTTTACTCATCTTTTTGGAGTGCTCGACTTCTCGCTCGCCTGGTTTGTTTCTCTCCTAATGAATTTCTTTAGTATTCCTTGTTGCACTAGGTTACTCTATTTCTTTCTTCAACTGCCAAAATTTCTCAATATCATGTTCGAAATCTTTGTGAAATGCACAATATTTACTTCTGTCACTCTGCCCTACTGATCTTCCCTCAACTTCCTCAAGCGATTGAAGTGGACCTCTCCCTGATTGTCTTTCATCCATCATACAATATCTGTTAGGCGGTACTAGTGCGTGAATAGGGCAAGCGTACTAAATAACTAGGTTGGCTTTTGTTTAACCTGCTGACCCAAGGGGGAGAGGATCGTTGGGGTTTGTCTATCTTTTCTTAGGATTCACTGCTTTTATATTGTGCTTGTTGGGCCTTTTAGGCCTCATTTAATCGAGCGAAGTTGTTGGCTCAGGGCATCAATTAATTTTTTTCCATTGCACTAATGGCAACTTCAGTGTTTAGATCTTCAATCTACATGGCTAACTTTTAGAATTTAGTGATGTATTCTCAAAGTGACTCACCATCTACCCTTTTTAGGTTTATCAGGTCTAAAGATATCATCTTGCTCGGTATATAAGTGATGAAATGACCCTTGAATGTAGTTGCTAGTTGGGCAAAGTTGCCTACAGAGCTTGTTATGTGCATCACAGTGCAAAAGTTTGCCAAATGACTTCTAGAATCAGTGATTCCATAGTATGTCTCAAAGTTCGGTATCTTGAACTAGTGAGGGAAATGTACTGAGATGATTTTGAGGGTTAAAGGCGAGTCATTCCTTAGTTTGAAGTCGATATTATCTCCGGCCTCTTAGAAATCTCTCAAAATCTGTAAAGCTTTTTCTCGAAACTCTTTTTCATCATTATGACCTACATTCCTGAGCAGTGGAGTGGGTTACAAATGGGTCTAAGTTCTATTATGAGTTTTTGTGTGCTAATTAAGAGGAATCCTTGTCTCTTATATCATCCCCCATTGTCTTATTGGTGGTGTCCTCTTCCTCCGCCGTCAAATTAATGTGTTGTCCATTATCAAGGGGAATTTGAGTAACAGGTTTGGCCATTATCCTTTGCAGGACAACTGCAAAGTCATTGTATGCTTGAGTGAGTAGTGCAGTTGCCTGTGGGTCTAGTGCTGAGAGATCTAGGGGTGTGGGCATAAACTTTTCAATTGAGTTGCTTGCTCCATCCATATTTTCTGTCCCTGGTGTGGGAGTTTTCTCCATTACCGTGTTTAGAGGTTTCTGGGGTGTTAAGAAGGGTGAGCTAGGTAACTGAATACTTTGAAGGTATTATGATTCTGCTCAATCCACGTTCACTGCACCAATTTGATAACTGTGCAAAATATGTCAATAATATGAACACTAGAATTTGAATTATCTTAAGTTGTGTTTATGGTCATTAACCTTTTTCCAAAGGAGAGCTTCCCTTTATATACACGATATAGGAATAGTGGGCGAGAGATATCTAGTAGTATCTCCTAATATCACGCTTCTATCTGCTTTCTGTTACCTGTTCCTAAGATCTCGTTGAATCTGATGTCTATCAGACATGTATAAAAAGGATTTGAAAATTGAAAAATCGATCTTTAAATTATAGCAAATTAACCCATAAAAGATCTTTGTGATATGAGAACATTAACTTATGATTATGATAATACTTTGGTCCTTTTGTTTGAGAAAAAAGATCAAGGTGGTAACAAAGTTATAGTTTAGAGAAGTCATGATTATTTTAGTTTATGAAAACAAATACTCTCATGTTTTATTTGACTATAATTTAAAATTAACTTACTCTTTTTCCTTTTTCTTAATTATTTCTTTAGTATCTTAACTTTATTTTTTATCTATCATGAATTTGGATAGATAATTTATTTTCCATTAGGTTTTAACTACTGTTTTTAATTTGGCAAAACAATGAATTTTTTTCAGAAAAAATTGCCTTTAAACTTATTCTCAATGTACAAAAGTCTATATTTCACCTTTATACAATTTTATCACCATCTTGGTCACAAATTCACAAAAAGCCCATATATTATGTGGGCAACACACTCTCAACTTAACAAAATAGATTTTTATTTTGAAAATTTAACGATTGAGAAAGAGAAGTAAATCCTCAAAATCGAATTCTTGAGCAATGAGTAAGTTCCTGATGAGGAAAATTTATAAAATAAGAGGAAGATGATGAGTTCCAATAATCGCTATTCAAGCTCTTCATTAGCTTGAAGTCATAGTATATCTCATGCACAATACAATTATGGAAGAGATTTAGTGGAGGAGGAAAGAGCATTTTGTGGCTTGTTCATAGAAATGGACGATGAGTTTAGTTTAGTGGAAGTGATGGTGTTCCGTAGGAGATGGCGATGGCAATGGTGTTAGAAAGCTTTTTATGTGCTGATTTCATTTTTCGAGAGGATTGTGTCCATTCTTCTACTTATATTAGTAATGAGAACGAATCTGGTTCAATAAGTAGAAGTTCAAATCATTCAAGTTCCAGGTTTAATGCATGTGTAAGTAAAAGAAGAGGAGGATTGGATTTGAAAACGCAAAATGGGAAAGATAGATGTGGTTAATTATAATCAGTGCTGCTTACTGAATGAGTCTGCATTTTCTCTAAAATTGTCTCGTTCAAACAACGTGAATGCTAAGCTGCAATTGCACCATTGCTCTGCTTCGACTAAATCACGTCCTTCTTATTACTGATTGGAATTGATAATAATACTTTCAGAAATGAATAAGGTAAATATACAAAATAAAATAATTTTCTTTAATATTTTCATTAAAATACACTTAATTATAAAAAAATTTTATTAATTTAATTAATTAACTAAAAAAGTTAAAATTAAAATATAAAAATGAAAAGAGAAATCCAAAGCCGTACATACATAATTGTTTTATATTACAAACGTCAGAACATACTGCTTCTAAAATGATGTGCAAAGATAACCATTTAGCTTTTTTTTGTTAAATTTTTTATGACAATGACAAGTGACAGTGAAGGAAAGAAAAATCTGTGAAAAAGCAACAAGTGAATGAGGTCTTGCAATGCAATGGAAACCGCGTAGACTTTGTCGCTGGCTCAGCAACTAGTTGGGCCGCAATATTTAAAACTCAGTGCTACTTGTGATTCTTTGGTTGTTGCTAGTCGCTACTATTGGCCCGTTACGCACACGCGCACGTTTCCAATAACAATAAGATAAACATCATAAAAGATGATAAGCCCTACTGCTCTTTTATCAGTTGCTAGCTTTGAACTTTTCTTTTTTCCTACGAAAAGATACGAATAGTCATATGCCAACGCATTTCATGCGCGTGTTTCCCATTTCCCATGAATATGGGACCACTTCCCATTTCTGCGCGCTTTCCTTTCTTTCAAATTATGTATATACTCCTTTCAAACAAAAATTTTATATATATAAAGGAATAATAGAATATCTGTAGTTATCTTCAATGAATATTTAAAAACTTTAAATAATTTTAATAATAATTAATTAAAAAAGTATATCTATCTCTAATATATATAAAAATACGAATTAATAACATTGAATTTCTAGAACATTTTTTATTAATTTTTAATTTAAATATCAGCAATAAAGATAATTAGTCATTTATTAATTAAAAAATTTTAATTTTATTAGTATTTTATTTTTATTTAAATCGAAATTCTATTAAAAAGTTTAGTTTAATCTTATTCTAATTATGATTTTAATTTATTATTTTTATTATATTAATATTAATTAAAAATTTATTCTATCATACCACTATACATATGTTTAGTTTTAATTGCTTTTGACTATCAAGTTTTAACTATTCCTCGCTATCAAGAATTATTACTTCAAATTTTTGCTAATTTAAAATTATTAAGTTTGCAATCATATTTACTTCTTGTGGTAACTATTAACTCTCTCTTTTTATAAATTAATAAAATAATTTATATTTATATTTTTTATAATTTAGTAATCTCTTCATTCTTTTTGTTTGTGTTTAGAGTTATAAATTATAGATTTATAGATTCGTTATAAATTTAATAAATGTTTTTATTTATGGATTAACAACGAAATTTTTTAAAATTACTTAATAGTGCATATATATAATTTAAAATGTAACGTCACTTTTCTTCCAATATTAACAATGATTAAAAATAAAATTCCATATGAAAATATTGTTTTCATATACTCTACTTTTAAATCAATTTCTCTTAAAGCTCAATAAAGAGTTTTATAAAAAGACATTTTTAATAATAACAATAACAATAAAAATTCTTACTTAAAATTCATTAGTTGCCCCATATAAAAATGATAAAATAGTATTAATATCATTTCAATAAATCATCCATTTAATAAATTCAATAATATCCAATTAGTGTTAGTAGTATAAATAGACTCAATCCGAAAGGTCATCAGTGTCTAATATGTACATCTAAACAAAGCTATATCAACCTTAACTTGTGATATAAATATCAACAAAAGAGAGAATAATATCAACCTCAATAAAAAGGGAACAATTCTATCTCAATTAAGAGGGAATAATCTCAACTTCAACGAAAAGGAAACAATATCAATTTCAATAAATGAAATAATATTAGCAGAGTAATAACCATATCATAATATCAAATTCAATAAATGAAGCGATATCAGGTAATAACCATGTCTATTAGCTGTTGTAAGACTTTTAAACCATTCATTTCATATAATAATATTAAAATCACATTGAGCAATATTTCATTTCACAAACGCCGCTAAAAACATTCAATCACTGTCACATCTCAAACAACAAATAATAACTGATCATTATTTTCCTTTTTATATAAATAGATTTTCAATATAACAATAAGAATAATTTAAAATAGTAATATATCAAATCATATTTCTTTTCTTTTAAAATTCATAAAACTCTTATTTCAATATTTTCTTTTTAATCATTAAAATACCTTATAAAAATATACATAAAATCAAATACATTTAACTTTAATTAAAATAAGAAGTTAGTATTGCACTAACCTGGATTGAAAGGCTGCTTTAGCCTTTCTTCCCTATTAATTAACTCTTAAACCATTTTCTGAAGTTTAACTCAATCTACAAACAAATTATACAATGCATTTTTAGTTCTTTGCTTCCACTCTTTATAGATATTTAAATTCTTATTATTCCTATTTTTAGTTACTCTTATTTCTATTTTCAATAGATGCTATAATTTATTTTCTTAATAATCAATTGATTTGAATCTTCCATAAATTTATTTATCATTTTGAAATCCATATTTTTTTAGTACATAGTTACATTTATTAAACTCATTTAACTAAATTTGATTTTCTTTAAGAAATTATATTTCACTCTTTAAACCAATTTACTAAGTAATCTTTTAAATTTTATTTCAAAACAAGCATTTATCTCCTTTACTAAAAATAAATGTAAATATATCTATATTTATGTCTATATCTATATCTATATCTATATCTATATCTATATGCATATATTTATTAAATCATTTGATTAACTTGATTTTATTTAAAGAATTATACTTTATTTCTCAAATAAATTTGATAATTTCTTTTTAATTACCATTAAAACAAATGCTTAAGTTATTTATTTCAAATCAAGTGTCTGTACATATGTACACCTATTTATTTTAATAAATAGATTGAAGTACAACTTTATAATTAAAATTCATAATTTCCTTTTTGTTTTTCTTTAAAATATCACTCTAAAATTTTGTTTTCAAATACTTCATTAAATTCAATCAATTATAAATTTCAATTTTGCATTTACTTTACTAACTTATTTCTTACTTAATAACACAAATTGTTATTTTATATAATAAGCTCAATTCTTTGGATATAATTCTCTTTCTATCAAAATTTCATAGCATTTTATTAATACTTGATTTGTCTAAATTCACATATCACGTTTCCATACGGCCCATCCATCAGGCAATTTTCAATAATTCTCCATCCGCCATTTTCATTATTTCACAATTACAATATCAATATTTATTCTATATTTGATTAATTCATTAATAACTTAACTATCTTAATTATAATTTGTATACTTAATAAATTCTTGTCATTTACAAATTATGATTCATACTATGCTAATTTTTTTTAAAATTTAATTGCTCTATCCAATTCACACAACTAACTTCCATATATTTTACTTTAAAAAATTACTCAATTAATTTCAACTTGAAATTTGCAATAAAATTGCCAAATTAATTGTAAAATATGCCAATTGAAATTCGGAGTTTGTATTCGGGTTTGGTGTACAAAATCTATAATTCTACCTCTTGGGGTCTCGCCGGCCAATCACCAGACTACCACTGGCGTCCCAATCTATGATGGCTGAAAAATTCAATTGCATCCGAAAATTTCAAATCATACATCAATTTTGTTTGTTATGATGATAGGGTCACTAATTGTCACGACCCGTTTCCATGGGTCGGACCGGCACTAGGACCTAGGTAAGCTTAAGGCCCCCAAGGCTCGTAGTAAGCCTAATCTCTGATTTCAACACCACAATTATATGAAAATATTCTACAAGTTGGCCCATTATACTTTTTGTGATTCAAACTATCGCAAAGCCTTACTTCATTCAAACTCAATCATTCCCATAAAGTCTTACATACACTTAACATTATTATTACAATCATAAATCTTAACATAACTGCGGATTTTCTACTACTGTATTACTACAAAGAATTCTAAATAATTCTATCTTACACATTTACATAATCCTTTAAATAACCTCAAAGGAAAAAAAACTAATGCTCCAAATATATTCAACTGAGTCACAATTCCCTGAAACAACATAAGGGATAAGGGGGAAAAGGGTGAGTATAAAACTCAGTGAATAATAACATATAATACCAAACCCACGCATTCACACAAATGATACTTAAGGTATTCTAAATGGGCATTCTCCATTCACACAATAACAATCATATCACCCACAATCAACTGCAACCATATGCACATCAAGTGGTTGTTAGTCAGTGAAATCACCATAACAGGACCATGCTCTCCCCAAGCATGCTTTAATATCCATCATATCACATCGTATGATTCCATGGTCCTGTGGCTTATGCACCCAGGGAGCCCACCCCCAATCAGGCAAAACCATAATCAGATAAAACATTTTTTGCAAAATAGTTTTCTTTGTAAAAATATTTTTCCATGACACGTGTCATCATCCAGAGTGCACAAGGGGGGGCACCACTCCCACCACTTATGGCCCACTGACGGCATTCTCACCATGTCCGTGCTCTCAACCCAGGTGATTCACCTCATTCCAACTCCCACACCGCAATCACATATCATCATGTACAAACCAATTGTTCATAACAATTATCATTGCACAAGTATTCATCCACATACTATGTATGCAATAATTTAGAAATAATAAACACAATGTATAAGATAATTATGCAGTAATGAATTTGGTAAAGCATTACATATTATTACTCACCTAAAAGCAAGAAGTTGATTTCCACAGATCAACCAAGCTTTCACAACAGTTTATTGAGCTTCTTCAACCTAATATCAAATTAACATTT
>CANUEX010017065.1:0-81551 GCA_948099535.1 Jatropha multifida
CTTGTAAAATCCAACCAAAATCATTTCATGTTTCAAACAAAAACCTTACTTTCATAATACCTCCATTTAAAGGACTAATTATCAACTTAAAATCACCTCTCAAATCATTAAATTCATTTCTCAAAACCATTAACCATAAAACCCTTTTTATACCTTCAAAGCCTTCTTTAAGTCTTACTAAATACTTAAACACCAAAATTCAAAGGAGAGGTTTTGACCACCAACAAATTACTTAAAAACAAGTTGATTTAAGTTTAAATCAAGCTTGAAAATCAAAGAAAACACAATGGCCCTTTACCTAAGGAGGGTTCAGCCATTCTGTCAAAAATAAAGAGGAAATGGATTCTTACCAAAATAATTTCATAAATCATAAGGAAACACATCTCAAAACTCATTCAAGCTCAAATTAAGTGTAAAAATCAAAGGACACAAAATGTCCTTAACCATGAGTGGTTCAACCACTCTTAGTTGGAGGGGAAAGGAGTTTTTCTTTCCCTTCCAACCATTTTTCCATGCTTAAGAGTCATGGAAAAACACATTAACACAATCAATTCCCATTCCCTAACACATTTCACACACATTCTCATAAATTCATCGAAAACCTAGAAATTGAAAACTTGGGAAATTGAAAGGGGAAATGAAGTAGTAGTGCACTAACATTTCAATTAATCTTTAGAAAGCTTATAAAGCTTCACTCCTTATCTTTTTCTTTCCCTTTTGAGGATGGTTCTCCAACCTCTTCAAGATAGGAGAAAATCCCATAAAAATCAACAATTAACGTACAAGATAGAGAGAGCATGATTTAATGCATTAGTTTCATGTCTAATCTTAGAATTCTACCTAATAAATCACAAAACCCAAAAATTTACAACTTACCTCTTCAATGGCAACTTCAATTCTCTAAGTCTTTATTCAAAATTTCCAACTCCTACTACGTGTTTCTTAAGGTTTAATCTCAATTCTATGGTTTAATTAGGTTATTTGGTTGTAATTGGAGGTAAGAAAATGAAAGAAAAATGAAAGCAGAGGAGAGGAAGAAGTGGCATGGAGAAGATGGAGATGGAGAAAGAGAAAGTGTTGCTTGGTTAAGTAGCAAAGTCAAACTTTGCTTCCAAATTTTACGCTAAATCAAGGGCCATGATCAAGTCCTAGGTAATCTTATCCAATGGCTCTAAATATTCCTCAAATAATTCTCTTTTAGATATTATTTATCTCCACAAATTAATTAAATTAACTTCTAAAAAAGAATTCCTCATTTATTCCTTAATATACTACACTAAAAATAATATTCATTAGTTGCCGCAATTCTCCAAAAATATTCATAAAATATTTTCTACCCACCTAAATCATGCAAACATGCTTGAAAAATATTAAATAAAATATTAGACATATTTAGTAATTTTTCCGGACCGAAATAATGCCAAGTCACATATCGATGGTACTATTCATAGATCGATAAATCACTATTACTGACACTGAAAAAAAACAGTCTATTACAGTGGCCTTGCTGCCACAATCCACTACGATTTAGCCCTTTATCGCTACGATTCGTGCCTCCCCCTTCAAACCCCAAACAATTAACTCCCCCACCAGCGGAGGGGAGGTTCAACAACCCCCGGACATGCCCATGTGATCGAGGGAGAGGACATGTAAAGCATAAAAAATGACTAAGGCTGATGACATGTAATGCATGCATAAAAAATGACTAAGGGCGAGGCAAGATGCATAAAAAATGAGCAAGGCCAAGTGACGCTGCCCATGTATCGAAAAATGTCACAATTCCATCGAAATGACTAAGGCACGTAATGCATAAAAAATGACTAAGGCAGAGTCATACTACCCATTTATCAAAAAACCTTAAAAAATGACAAAGGCATGAGGCCGGGAGATATTTGACGGTCCCACCATAGTTTTGGCCAATCGAACCCCACAGGTGAGCCCGTGGTGCACCCAAAATTGGCCCTCCATGCACAAAAGGAGGTTTATTGCTAGGCCGGGTAGCGTACAGGCAGGCGTGTCATAGGCCAAATGGAGTTTCATCACAGGGTTGGCCCAATGCACAGGCAAGAGGCAGGGTTGGGAGCACACAAGCTGATGGTGCATCGCACGTGCAGTAGAGGTTTTTCGCTAGGCTGGAAAGTGCCCAAGCCTGGGCAGTGCGTGGGTTGCTGGCGCACCACAAGCCTAATAAAGGTTTATCACTGGGCTAGGCAGCATGCGATCTACTGGCACGCTGCATGCCCAATAGAGCTCTCTCACTGGGCTACAGGCACGCCGCACGCCCTTGGAGGTTTACCACTGCGTTGAGTGCAGGCACCCTGCAGGCGCGCTGCATGCCTAGTGGAGGTTTATTGCTGTGCTGGGCTGACCAGGGCGCCACAAGCCAAATGCGCAGGGCCCCGCAGGTGAGCTACATGCCAAATAGAGGTTTACACCCAGGCAATAGGGGTCCCCCATGCGCCAAATAGAGGTTTATCCTTGGCCACCCGTCCCATGCCCATTACAGTCGTATCCTTTAATGTCTCCGCATCAGGGGCTTTTCTAGCCAGGCCGACACTCCGGCCCAGGTTCATCGGACATATAGAAGGCATCCTAATTGATCTTGGCCCCGATTCATCGGCACCTCCGGGGCCGTTCGATTTGCCAAGGCCATTGAAGCTAACTTGAGTTAGCCCCCGAACACGTCGAGCTCCCGGCAACTGTGAACTTTTGCCCTCAAATTCACACCATTGATAGATGGTACCCATACATGAAGGGTAGTATTGCCCAAAAATCAAAATGATTCGAAACAGCTGTAGTCTTCGGCTCGGTTCTCGGCTTATGAAATGGCCCTTCGGCTTCAATATCTTCGTACTAAGGGCTTTTCGAGCCCAGTCGGCACTACGATCCTTTTTCCCCGAACCTTGGAAGGCATCTATACCGATCTCTGACCCTGATTCGCCAAAGCCTCTGGGGTCATTCTCTTCACCAAGGTCATCCAAGCTAACTTGAGCTACTACCCCAAACACGTCGGGCTTTCGGCGACTATGAGCTTTTGCCCTCAAATTCACGCTATTGATAGATGTTAACCATACATGAAGGGTAGTAATATAGGAAAAACTAAAATGATTCAAAAAAACTGCAATCCCGAGCTCAGTTCTCTGCCTATGAAACGACCCTCCGGCTCTAATGTCTCCGTACCTGTGGCTTTTTCAAGCCCGGTCAGCACTACGACCTGGGTTCCGCGGACCTATAGAAGGCATCCATATCAATCCCGGCCCCCGATTCACTGGATCCTCAAGGGCCAGTCACTTTGCCAAGGCCATCCAAGCTAACTTTAGCTAGCCCCCAAACACGTTGAGCTCCCAGCTACTGTGAGCTTTTGCCCTAAAATTCGCACCATTGAAAGATGTTACCCATACATGAAGGGTAGTAATAATAAAAGACCAAAATGATTCAAAAAAACTGTAGTCCCTGGCTCGATTCTCGGCCTATTAAATGGCCCTTCGGCTTAAATATCTCCACACCAGGGCTTTTTGAGCCCGGTCGGCACTACGGCTTGGGTTCCCCAGACCAACAGAAGGCACCCATATCGATCTTGGCACTCGATTCACTAGAGCCTCAGGGGCCATTCACTTCACCAAGGCCATCCAAGCTAACTTGAGCTAGCCCCCGACCACGTCGGGTTCCCGGCGACTATGAGCTTTTACCATCAAATTCACACCATTGATAGATGTTACCCATACATGAAGGGTAGTTATACCGAAAAACTAAAACGATTCGACAAAATTATAGTTTGCAGCTCAATTCCAAGCCTAGGAAATGGCCCTCCAGCTCTAATATCTTTGCACCTAGGGCTTTTTCGAGCCCGATTGGCACTCCGACCCGAGTTTTGCGAACCTATAGAAGGCACCCATATCGATCCTTGCCCCCAATTTGCCAAAGCCCCAAGGGCCATTCGCTTCGCCAAGGCCATTCAAGCTAACTTGAGCTAACACGTCGTGCTCCCTACGACTATGAGCTTTTTGCCTAAAATTCGTATCATTGATAGATGTTACCCATAAATGAAGGGTAGTAATGCTGAAAAACCAAAATGATTCAAAAAAACTACAGTCCCTGGCTTGGTTGCCAGCTTATGAAATGACCCTCCAACTTAAATATCTCCGTACCGGTAGCTTTTCGTGCCCGGCTGGCTCTTCGGGCCGAGTTTCCCGCACCTATGGAAAGCACACATTTTGATCTCAGCCTTTGAGTCGCCGGAGCCTCTGGGGCCATATTCTTCGCCAAGGCCATCCAAGAGAACTTGAGCTAGCCCCCGAACACGTCAGGCTCCCGGCGACTGTGAGCTTTTGCCCTCAAGTTCACACCATTGATAAATATTACCCATACATGAAGGATAGTAATGTAGAAAAATCAAAATGATTCGAAACAGCTGTAGTCTCCGGCTCGATTCTTGGCCTATAAAACTGCACTCCAGCTTTAATATCTTCGCACCGAGGGCTTTTCGAGCCCGGTCGGCACTACCGTCCTAGTTCCCTAAACCTTAGAAGGCATCCATATCAATCCCAAACCTCGATTCGCCAGAGCCTTTGGGGCCATTCTCTTTGCCAAGCCCATCCAAGCTAACTTGAGCTACTGCCCCAAATACGTCGAGCTCCAAGCGACTGTGAGCTTTTGTATAATGCCCTGACTCCAACCACCAAAGGAATTGTCTGCTTTGGATCAAGCCAGTTCCATCCCATACTAGATCGGCAAGACCCGCACGATTTTATCCCGCAGGTGAAATGGGAACTTCCCAGGAGGTCACCCATCCTAGAATTTCTGTGAAGCGAGCATGCTTAACCTTGGAGTTCCACCAAAAGGTGCCTCTAATGATTAGTTACTCCCTTTTTGATATATAGGTCACCCATCCTAGAATTTCTGTGAAGCGAGCATGCTTAACCTTGGAGTTCCACCAAAAGGTGCCTCTAATGATTAGTTACTCCCTTTTTGATATATGATCTGATTCATTCCTGTGTCCTAGATCCCACTACCCTAGCTAGCTTACCATCTTAAAAGCTCGCTAGGAACCCTCTCTACCCACCATCTTAGGATCGCTTTGCTGGATCATGATGTCACAGGCGCACCAGCTTCCGCATGGTTCATTCTCGAACCATATATGGATCAGGCTTTGATACCAAATTATAATGCCCTGACTCCAACCACCAAAGAAATTGTCCTCTTTGGATCAAGCCGATTCCATCCCATAATAGATCGACAGGACCCGCATGGTTTTGTCCTGCATGTGAAATGGGAACTTCCCAAAAGGTCACCCATCCTAGGATTTCTGTCAAGCAAGCACGCTTAACCCTGGAGTTCTTCCAACTCTTCAGCAATTCCACCAAAAGGCACCTCTGATGATTAGTTACCCCCTTTTCGATATATGATCCGATTCATTCCTGTGTCCCGGATTCCACTATCCTAGCTAGCCTGCCATCCTAGAAGCTCGCTAGGAACCCTCTTTACCCGCCCTCTTAGGATCGTTTTACCTATTCAAGATGTCACATGCTAAATGTAACATCCATCGCCCAATCCCGGAGGACCAGACGACGAATGCCACATTTGGTGCGGGACCACCGTCTTATCTTACTAAATAATTAGAGATCATTTATTAGAAGTGGCGAAGTTTTGGTAAGGAGGCAAACATTTTTTTTTTTAAACAAAAACTTAAGGAAATTCCTACAGAAAATCTGCAAGAGTTTCCCTTAAAAATTAACTTGCCACACAAAGAAAACAAAAACACTTCTAATATTAATTCCTCCAGACCCCAAACTCCAAATCAGATATCATAAGTCACGCAGCACTTCTAAATAATTATGTCAACCAACTTAGGTTCTATCATAACATGATATCATCAATTCAAAGAATTAATTGCTAACAATCATTCACTTTAAATTCACATGAAGATAAAACATTTTAATTAATCCCAAATCTCATCAGTTTACAACTCAATATTTACAACCTCAATCTTTTTACAATATTTCTATACATGCCATAATTTACATCTTAATACATGTCCTACGCAAAAATAAAGCTTCTTCTCCAGTGCTATGCCTCTAATCTTTAAGTAGCACCCACCACTCTTACCTGCGCGTGATAAAAATCAATGCGCTGAGTATATCACTTAGTGGTGCTAAATCGTTTAATAAAATAACAGAGGTTACTTAAGCGAAAAACCTTAAATGTAAATTTAAAATACTTATATCAAATATAAAATAAATATCAAAGTCATACAAATCAAATTAAAATATTTCAAAGGTCATAAAGAAGTTCATCCTTAAGATAAATTCAAGATTTGACAAATGTAAGAAAAATTCCATAATTACAAATACATTTTCCTTTTCTTCATAACAGAATAGAACTATTCTTAGTTAATAATGCTCATACGTATTCTGGAAGAAATATAACCAGATTCAGTTACATAAATGTCTGAATAAAATGTGGTCTGTGGAAGCACCACCAGAATTTGGCCTGTGAAAGCGCCACCAGAATGTGGCCTGTGAAAGCGCCACCAGAATGTGGTCTGTAGAAGCGCCACCAGAATGTGGTCTGTGAAAGCGCCACTAGAATATGGTCTGTGAAAGCACCACCAGAATGTAAGCGCGTTCACTTACTTATAATGGCATCCCGAGCCTAGCATATGACCATAGCATATAACATAATAGAATGACATCAAAGCCAAGCATGCTCAATAATCGGAATAACTTCATCTTAGTACATTTCAACCATACATACTTGAGCCAAAACAAGTCATTTCCTTTACAAATAGTCTTATTTCCTATCCATAACCAAAATACCTCTTAACTTAGTACTTATTATTTCAAAATTTCCTTAACTTACAACTTGTGAAATTCAACAAAATCAATTCATGTTTCAAACAAAAACCTTACTTTCATAATACCTCCATATACATAACTTAAAATACCTTAAGTTAATAGTTAGAGAAAATAAAAACATGCCTTATCACCTTAGGGTGGTTCAGCCTCCTTAGGTTAATAAAGGGGAAAGAGAGTCCTTTCCACCAAATACCATTTTTCAAGCCAAAACACTTAATCAAAACATTAAAACCATTACTTAAAAACATTTAGCCTTAAAACTCATCTTTTACACTTCAAACTTTCTTTAAGTCTTAGAAAAATACTTAAACATTAAAATACAAGGAAGAGGTTTTAACCACCACTAATTTACTTATTAATAGACTCATTAAAGTTCAATTCAAGCATGAAAACCCAAGAAAACAAATGGCCCTTCACCTTGAGTGATTCAGCCACTCTTGGTGTGGTAGGAAAGGGTTTTTTTCCTTTTCAATTAAACACTCCACCACACTTGTAAATCATTCAAAAACACATTAACACTAAAAGAAAACCAAAGCTTGAAGCAAAACTCAAGGCCTTTCCTCCTAAGGAGGTTCGACCATTCATAGATGAAGCAGAAGGAGAGGATTCTCTCCCCATTCAAGCATCTCATCATGCTTAAGAAACATAGAAAATCATGTAAAAATAATCAATTAAGCAATTCCCCAACAAAATCACAAAGAACTCAAAAATCATTCAAAACCTAAAAATTTAAAACTTGAAGAGAATGAAAGAGGAAGTGAATTACTATTGCACTAACCTTTAAAATAAGCTTAAAGAAGCTTGGAAAGCCTCAATCCTTGGATTTCTCCTTCCCTTTTGAAGAGGATTCTCCAACTTCTTCAAAGTAGGAAAAATTCACATTAAAATCAAGAATTGACAAAAGAAATAGATGGAGCATGATTTAATGCATCAATTACATGTCCTAACCATGAATTCTACTTATCAATTCACAAAACTCAAAAATCACAACTTACTTACTTTGATGGTAACTCCAATTCCCTTTGTTTAATAACTCCAATTTCCTACTCCTTAGCATAGGTTCTAGTGTCTACTTACTAATTCAAGGCTTAATTAAGTGATTTGGTGGAGTTTAAAGGTAGAGAAATGGAAAGAAAATGAAGAAAATGAGAGAAGAGGAGAGAAAAGAAGAAAGTGGCGTTGGAGAAGTTGAGAAGAAGGGTGAATAGTGTTTGATGATTTGTCACTTTTAAGTGGAAAAGTCAAACTTGACTTCTTAATTTTATGCCAAATGAATGGCTATGATCAAGTCTCTATTATTCTCTTCCCAGGGCTCTAAATATTCATCAAATAAATCTCCTCCAATTATTATTTAACTCCACCAATTCATTAAATTAACTCCATAAAAATAATTACTCTGTAACGCCCCCTTATCGATCTCATAGGACCAGTACAGGAGGTGTCACATTTTGTGCCGGAGGCACGTACAGATTTACTTATTAGTATAGAACTGGTATCAATGAAAACATAATATAGTAATTAAATGCACAATTTACAAATCTTTTAAAAAAATGTACAGTGAAAGTCTTAGTAACTCAAAACTTGCCTAAACAGTTCGATTATAAAATTTGAGGAAAATTTAAAACTTTCAAAGTAGTAGTGATAACCCCATCAAACAGTTCTAAAATACTTTAAGCAATTCCTAGAGAAAATAACTAGAATGTCCTTTGAAAATACCATTTAGGAAACGATTAAACCTATTATTAAAATATTCCAAAATAGTAACGAAATTCCTAAAAATCCTTTATAAGATTTAATATTCCATTACAGTAAAATGCATTCTCAATGAAACTATTCTCAAATCCAACATTTATAAATCCAAAAATGTCAAAAGTTTAATCTTTAAAATCAGAGACCAAGTCCCTGTAGAACAAATCCAAATCCTTACAGAGTTTAAGAAATGAAATCAAATGTATCGAAATAAATAAGCTCCAAGCCCCACATAGCAAACCAATGCTCTCTTTATTCCGAATCTAACATATGTCATGAGTCTGAAGTATAGACTCACACTCTAGTCTAGAAGTAGAAGATCTTCTCTCTAGACACATGTACTCAAGATCCATAGCAAACAAATCTTCAACCTATGCGAGTTTAAAGAAAAACATTGTGCTGAGTATAAAACTCAGTGGTACTCAACAATATATATGCATCACATAGCAAATAGGTATGGTTCATTGAAACCATACACAATATCAATATATATATATAGCATTTATTACAATAGTCCACAAAGGCAACTTATTTCTCAAGGAATCATGCAATATCATTTATAATCAAGACATAAATTATAAATGGGTTACAAATTTATTATATGTAAAGATGATATTTGTACGAAATTTATGCATGCTAAGTGATGTATGAACTCATATGGTGTGTATGCATGAAACATGAACATATGTATACCCAGTTAAAGATATGTTAGGAGTAGTTGCTAGAATTATTAAGTGAATAAATTATACGATCTAGACTTGAGGATGTTGAATTTTATATAGGTGAGGTATAATTCAGGAATATGAGTGGATTGAGATTTACATGGATTTTAATTATAGGATTGTTATGATTTAAGGATATGTACTCTTTTTGGTGAATTAAAAAGGATTATGTGGGATATTTTCACAAGTGGAAATTTTATGATTTAGATGATCCATGTTATGACGTACTTTATTTTGAGTATGAAGAATGGTTACTATTTATGAAAAATGATAAAATTTGGTGTAGTAAGGTATATTTCGATTTTTTATAGGTCATCTATGAGATGTATAGATAATGAAATGGATACAAATATAAGAGAAATAAATTATTGCTTTTGGTAAGAATTAAGTTATTTTAACCTTTATGTACCAAATATGGGAGATAGCATGTAGTGGACTAATATGGTATTAGTAGGAATTGAATTTCATATGAAATTGTCTTTTGATATCTGAGAACCTATTGAAGTCTAAATGTTATATAAGCAGCGATTTTGGTGTTATGAAAGATTCTATGATTTTAGGAAAGTAAATGACATCTTAAAGAAAATTGAGTAAATATGTTATATATATGTAAAAAAAAAAGAGAAAAGAATTTGATGGATGATAAGAAGTATGAAGTGTTAGTTTGTTCAATCATTGAAATGAGACTTAGGCAAATAAATTAGGTAAGTGAGAATGAATATGGTCATGATAATATGTTAATATTAAGAAAGGAATCGATTATGAAAGTTGGAAGAATTATGAATTCACATGATCTAGGTAGAATTTAAAATTTTGATGATAATTATTTGATGATTTGGTTAAATTAGGAGGCTATGATTTTAGGAATTAATGAATTGAGGTAATGAGTACTAAGTTATAAACTTATATGTTTTTATGATTTTATAGGTTATGTGAGAATTTGTTAGGAATAGTAAAAACAAATCGTTTGAGGTGATCTTTTTATGTTCAAATGAAAATAACTCTTATGCCCAAGATGATCAAAGGTATATAAGTTATCATAATGAGATGAAAGAATTGGTGTAATATTTAAAATAGTTATTTATGAGACATGAAAGTTTTGTGGAGTTATATGGAGTCGTTACAATTTTGAGAGTATCATGAGATTTGGCAAGTGACACTTGATGTTATTATGAAGTCCTTTGAATAAATGAGCAAGTGGGTATAGTGTACATATGTAACATTTGCATATATTGCCTTAATGTCATCCTCTTATATTCATGTGTGTATGCTTCCCTCTTACATTTAAGATGGAACTACCGCATGAATATGAGTATTATAATTAATATATTTTTGCATTGATGAGTAAATGTATGTTTCTCTATGACTTGATTATATGGTTCATCTATTGAACCTTAAAGCATAACCCATGACCCTTGTATCTGATCTTGGGTTTTAGTGCTAGTTGAGATGTCAGATGTTGTAAGTAATTTTTTTTATGGAATAATAAAGATAAATTTTGAGGATTTATATAGCTTAGATGAAAGACGAAGTTATAGTGTAGTCATTAAATTGGAAGTCTTGATTGTAGATTATATGAATTATGATATTACGATTGTTTTAATAATAAGATAAAGAATTTCCTTTAGTGAAAAGAAATATGCGTGGTATATCTGTGCAAGTATGAATGATAAGTCAGAGAATATATATTTTGAATAGGTTATTTGGAGATAAGAAGTAATTTATGTAAATGAAAAATAAATGGATGCTTAGGGAGTAAAGCATAGTTCATAAAATGTACAAGTAAATAGAAATTATGATGAGTATTGTGGATAAATTAGATTGTTATGGTTAAAGACAAGTAAATTATTATGCTAGTAGGAATAAATTCCTTTTAATACTTATATGCTAATTTCTGGAGTTGCATAAAGATTGACATTCCGCAGTTGGTTATAGAATAAGTATGAAAAGTTTGGTTTTCTTGGAATTATATTATTTTGATGACTGGAGTGTTTATTGAAATCTTAAGTGACTTATGTGATGATTATATGTATATGTAAGTATATGAATTCAAAATAATGAACGCTTTTGTTTAAGGAGATTAAGATAATCTGAATAAATTTATTGAGATTATTTTCATTGTTTGATGAATCTTGGGGAGCAATTAGAATCATGATTTCTATAAATTAATGGAAATAGAAATAGAAAATGTTAGAATTTGGATAAAGGCTCAAAGATTATCTTGGATTTTACGAATTTGTATGAATCTATTTTTAGTTGAATTTCTGCTAAGGTTACATAAGAATGATTCTTAAGTTAAAATGAATAAGATAATTTAGATCGTTATTGTTAAATAGGATAATAAGTTCTAATAATTAAAAGAGATAATTATTAGATATTGGTCAGTGAATTTGATTTTGGTGTAAATGATTCAAGTAGACAAACCTTGAAGAGACTTATTATATATATATGTATATGTATATATATATATATATATATATATATATATATATATATATTGATGCTTTAAGTTTGATGATTACTGTAATGGATGTATTTTAAGTGAATAGTTATGAAGTTGTGAAAGCGGTCATTATGTTTGTATTGATATTATAATATTTAAATGTTAGTTAGAATGGTGTCTTTCGCACCGAATGTGGCATCTGTCCTCTGATCCTTTGTTATATGTGCGACGGTGTTACAGGAGATTGACATCATAGTCAAGAACTTGCTTCCATCTTACCAAAGTCACCTAAGGACCTAGTACCTTCCAGACTTTCGAGCTCTCATTGCCACTGTAACCAAAATAGAAGACCTAATCTAGTCAGGCTAGATCAAGTAGGATCAAGCTTCTTCCTCCAAATACAAGAAGCCACAAGCTGGTTACCATGCAGTTTCTCCGTCCCTCGAAAAGGCAGCGGATGGCCAATCTGACCGGCCAAAGACAACTTCCTCCTCCTCCACCAAGACTAGTTGCTCGAATAGACAAACGTAACTTCACAGATCTTGGGGTTCCACTTTCATTCATTTTTCAGAAGGCTGTGGATGATAAGTTGATATAGCCCTTAGAACCTAGACCCCTACTGAATCTTGTCCCGAACCATTACAACCTAAACTCCTTCTACTCTTTCCATCAGGGACCTGGGCATAAGACTGATGATTGTAAAACCTTGAGACACAAGATCCAGGACTTAGTGGAAAGTGGATAAATACTTCCCGTTTGATCCCGATTGAACATAAACATCAACCCACTCCCCCATCACCAAAACAATAGCCACATGATCCACCAAGAGCTAGATTTTGACTTGGCCTCTCTGATCCACCCCATCACTGATAACTCATGCTACGTCATAGACCTGAATGACGTACTTGAGGAAATCAACACTACCACCAGGAGCGGGAGACAATACCCATCTCCTCTGAAGCTTTACCCTATCTAGCCACCTTAGCCAAAGATGTGCCCAATTCAAATTTTGGACCACAGCCTGAGAATCTAGTCTTAGAGCAGCTGAAAAAGAGCAAGGCTAACATTTTCATTTGGGGGTTGATTCAGTCTTTCTTTGTACATCGCCAAGCTCTGGTCAAAGGCATGAATTAGTGTTAGACAACTGCTGATATTACTCTAGAAGCTTTGGTGGCATCCATCACAAGGAATCCTTTAGCATTGGCTCTCTATTTTTCAGATCATGAGATCTCTACTGGAGGAGATCACAACCATGCTCTATACATCACAGTCTAGGCCAGTGGTAAGACTGTACCTATGGTTTTGATAGACAATGGGTCAACAATGAATGTCTGTCCTCTGAAGGTAGCTAGTTGTCTGGGTCTAACTACTAAAGATTTTATGTCTTCCAATCAAATAGTGAGGGCATATGACAACCCCCAATGAGATGTTTTGGGTGTGGCTGATCTAAAGGTCACAATAGGGCCCGCAGTCATGGCTATCCCCTTCTAGGTAGTGGATGTCCCGGCCTGCTTCAATCTCCTTTTGGGAAGGCCGTGGATCCACAAGGCTAAAGTGGTAGCCTCTTCTCTACATTAGAAACTGAAGTTCCCCTATGGAAATGTAGTGGTAACAATGAAAGGGGACTTAGCGGGAAAATAAAAAATTCCTTCTTTGACCCATTTATTGGAAATTCAACCCGAACCAGCAGTCTTCCATTTTCAGGGTTCTCCTTCGATTCAGTCTAGTTCATCGAAGCAAAACTGAATAAAGAGAACTTTTCAATGGACTTCGACCCCCATAATAATCCTCTGGTGGCTAACATATTGAGAGCCATGTGTTATTTTCTAGGAATGGGAATAGGCTGTAGCCAGTAGGGTATGGCCTCTTTTATCGAGTATCTAGTTACTGAACATCACTTTGGTCTTCAATTCAAACTGACAGATGAAGACCGATAGGAGATGGAAGATGCCAACAGAAGGAAAAAATAAGATGTGAAGCAAGGACATTTTGATGTGCCCATACTTCAAAACTCTCAATAGTTACTTTATCAAAGAAGGGGAATCTAAACCTTACTACTTCTTTCAAGAACCATGGTATTGCCTTTTAATCAAGAAACTAATCCCTGGTTTTGAACTTCTTTTTGATGTCAGGCTCTTAGTAGAAGACCGTGAGCCTCTTTTCAAGCTCCAAACTTACTAGGATTACAACATGGAGACATCCCTCTTTGACCTTTGCATGAGTACTGACCAAGTGGAAGCATACCCCACAAACCTCATACAGCCCATCCAAACACTTTTGCAAAATTGGTACTTGGAAGACATAAAGTAGTTCACCTTCCTTTTACTTGAACCTGAACTTGAGTCGCAAACAGAACTTGAGTTAGATTCCAATTCAATGTCTAGTTCAGTGTCTTTTGAGTCCTCTAATTCTTCTTTATAGAGCTCAATGTAACTGCCGATCATGGCACTTTCATTTATAATAAGAAGTTCCAATTTTCTTATTACCCTTTCTCCATCCTAAACGAGATCGCTAGCAAAAATAGAAAAAGAAAAAGAAACAAAAATAACAAAAGAATGAATAAACGTTGGCACAGAAAATGAACCAAAGCATACTTTTATTGTGCATAATGTGATTGTAAACAGGTGTTGACAGCGCTTATCAAGTAGTATTCAGATTGCTTCACAAGAACAACTAGTGATATGATTGGCATAGATCCCGACATTGTCATTCATAAGATTCCTACAAACAATCACATCCACCTAGTAAAATAGAAACTCCAAAGACAGAAATTGGAGATCTCTCTCAGAATCAAGGAAGAAACAACCAAGTTATTAGAAAAACTCCATCGGGGCCGTTGATTATTCGACATGGTTGGCCAATATAGTACCAGTTCCCAAGAAAGAAGGCAAGATCAGAATTTGCATTGACTACCACGATTTGAATAAGGACTATCCTAAAAATGGCTTCCCCCTATCGCATATTGGCCTAATTATTGATAAAATGGTAAGGTCTAGTGTGATTTTAGTCACGGACCTCTATGCAGGCTATAATTAGATACTAGTCAATCAGCTAGATAAGTCAAAGACCTCATTCATCACAGAATGGGGTACCTTTTGCTACAAAATGATGTTGTTTGGTTTGAAAAATGCTGGTGCCACTTACTAGAGGATGGCCACCATAATTTTCCATGACTTAATGCATAAGAATGTAGAGGTGTATGTTGATGACATGGCTGTCCATAGCAAGGATGGGCCAAGCCACCTAATTGCCCTTGAACAGTTCTTCTCCAGACTCTGACAGTACAATCTAAAGCTCAATCTCATTAAATGCCTCTTCGGAGCTCCATTTAGTATCTTCTTGGGCTACATGGTATCCAGGAGAGGGATTGACCCTTCAAAGTCTAAAGCCATCATCGAGATACACCCTCCTAAGACAGAAAAGGAGATCAAGGGTTCTTAGGCCGCCTTCAGTATATCAGTCAATTTGTCTCACTGTTAGTAGACAACTGTGGGTCGATCTTCTAGAAGCTAAGAAAGGATGCCCCAAAAACTTGGGATGACCTATGCCAAAAAGCATTTGAACATGTTAAAGCATATCTACTTAATCCTCCAATACTCCAATCTCCTAGACCTGGGAAGCCACTCCTCCTCTATTTATCAGTAACAGATAAAGCCATCGAGGCCATGCTAGTATAAGAAGCATCAGATTCTCACAAAGAGAATGCCTTTTACTACTTGAGTAAGCAAATGCTAGAAAAAAAATTGAATTATAGTAAGATTGAGCAGCTCTACCTAGCCTTGGCATGGGTTTGCATCAAGCTCCAACAATACCTTTGCTCCTACACTACTCACGTCATTGCTGACCTGAGTCCTTTCAAATTCCTTATGAAGAGGTTGGTTCTGGACAGTAAGATGGCTAAATGTGCTAAAATATTTGTAGCATTTGATAAGATGGCTAAATGTGCTAAAATCTTTGTAGCATTTGATCTTAGGTTTGATGCGAAGAAAGCAATCAAAGGTAGTGTGATAGCAAATCACCTAGCAGCATCTCCTGGTAATGCTGATATAGCAGACATCAGGTTTTCAGATGAGGACATTTTGTAGATTCAGACATATCAGTGGAAGATGTACTTTGACGAGACCGCCAACCATCAAGGTTATGGCATCAGTGTGGTTATAGAAACTCTAGAGAGGGAACGACTACCCTTCAACATTAAGTTGACATTCTAGGTAACTAATAATGTAGCAGAGTATGAAGCCTGCATTGTCATATTAGAAGTAGCTCTAAGTATTTAGAAGAGATGCCTAATGGTCTATGGAGACTCCATCCTAATAGTGTCTCAAGCACTGAAGCAATGGAAGATCACAGAACAGTGTTTGATCTCATACCTCCAACGCCTAGATCAGGTGGCTCAATAATTCAAAGAATTGCAATTTCACTACCTGCCCTGGACCAAGAATCAGTTTGCTGATGCACTAGCAACACTTGCCTCATGGTTGATGTCAACCCTGATATGGTCATCAAACCCTTGAATATTTAGATTCAAGACTAGCTAGCCTACTACTACAATCTTCAGCTTGTCGATGATAAGCCTTGGTACTTAGATATTCAGACATGGTTGGAAAAATAAGAATACCCTGAAGGTGCCTCTAAGTCTGACAAGAGGACCCTCCAGAAATTATCGAAAAGCTACCTTTGTAAAGACGACATTCTATACAAACAAACATGAAATTAGGCACATCTCAAGTGTGTAACCAAAGAAGAAGCTCATCAGATTATAGAATGGGTGCATGGCGGAGAAGAAGGCCTCCACATGAACCGAATGGCTCTGGCCCATAAGATCACCAATCAGGGTTATTATTGGCTGACCATGCAATCAAACTATACCACGTTTGCTTAGAAATGCAATAAATGCCAAATTTATGCCAAGCTCCAGAAATTACCCCCGATGGCTCTTCACCCTATCGCTACACAATGGCCCTTCGTGACTTAGGGGATTGACGTGATCAGCAGAATCTCTCCTAAGTCCTCTCATCGACATGAGTACATTGTGGTAGCCATCGATTGCTTCACCAAGTTGGTGGAAGCTGCCTCCTACCATGTTCTGAATTCCAAAAAAAGTAGCCCAGTTCATCCAGACAAACATCATATGCAAATACAGAACCCCTTTGAGATCATATCAAATAATGGTTCTCACTTATAGAAAGAGGTTTCCGTCCTGATGTCTAAATACAAAATTCGACACCATCGCTCTTAACTATATAGGCCCCAGACCAATAGAGCAGTTGAAGCAGTAGACAAGTCCATCAAGAACATCCTCCAAAAGATGACTCCTAATCTTAGAAGTTCGTATGGCAGCTGCTTTTTGCCTTATAGGGATATAGAACCTCCATCAGAACGCTAACCAGGGGCAACACCTTACTCACTTATGTACGGGATGGAAGTAGTCCTCCCTATTGAAGTTCAGATTAGATAAGCCAGGGTCATAAGAGAAAGTCAGCTACTCGAAGTAGAATGGGTCTAGAATTATCATAACCAGTTGAACGCTATCGATGAGAAAAGGCTAGAAGCTCTTAATAAGATTCAGAGCTACCAGCAGAGAATAGCCAGGCACTTTAACAAGAGAATCCAAGATCAGAAACTAGAAGAGGGTTAGTTTTGTACTTAAGGAAATCAAAGCTCTTGTGCAAGATCCCTCGGGGTAAATTCAAGCCAAATTGGGCAGGCCCCTACCACTGAAAAAGATCCTCTCCGGAGGTAGTCGCATCTTGTCCGACATAGATGGCAACGAGTTTACCAATCCATATAACTTGGATCAAATCAAAAGATACATTGTATGAATGCATTCAGGCATTATCACTAGAAATATTGCTCCCTTCTGTCATCATTAAACCGAATTATAGTGGTCTGACTCCCGAAAATATGTTACAAAAGTACGAAATACGTAGGTAGCCCAATCTGTGAATGTAATCACAATAATAAATAAAATACATTCTTGCTTTTCTTCCCAAGAAAATTTTGGATTTTTTTGCACCAATTTAAAGAAATCAATCAAATAAAAAAAAAGAGGCTAAGTTGAAAACCTGCAAGGGCAGGCGACCTAGGCAAGATCAAAAGCCCGCTAAGTTAAAAACCCTAAAAGGGCAACTTAGGGAAAAGTTGGGTCAACTTGCTAGGCAAAAACCTAAAAGGGCGACTTAGGCAACAATTAAGGCTTAAAAGCGGCTATCACATAAAGGATAAAATTGAATTTCCTTCTCCAAAATGTCAAAATGATTCCCTTTTTACATATCTCTATCACAAAAGCCCTATTACTCAAGCATCTATCTCTGTCATCTGTCTGTTTGTGTCAGTCATCTATATGTTTGCTATCCAAAGTGTCGAAAAAACAAAAGTGTTAACTAAATCCTCTATACATTGTGGGTTAGTGTTCTATTTCCAAGCCCTCACAAAAATACGGGTTGAGTCAAAAATCAAAAAATAAGAAAATCCTACCCTATCAACATAAGGTCGGCACGCACCAAGGGACTAGGCAAACCGTCTACGCTGCCTCTGAGGCATCTCTCTAGAGTCATCAGAAACCTCTAGGTCAACTTGTCTAGTAGAGTGTAAGGTCGTCTCAATCACTACTAAAGTTTGGCATCCGTCTCCCAAGTCAGAGTTGCTCTATGCTCTCTCTTTATTTTCATGCTCGGCAACCCACCAAGCCTCTTAAGCAGTGGTCCTGCCCTTAGAAACTCCAGGCTCAACCACATTAGCCCCTCTCAACCAGCTACCCAATATAGCCACAATAGTTTGAGGAGAAATCAATATATCCTGAAAAAGAGCTCCAACTAGTAGCAATCCCTAAACATGCCCCGTTTATCTCATCAACATGGAACTAGGATAAAAAGTGATGCTATCCATGCAAAGCAGATAAGCCATCTGATATCTAGTTGACGTAATTAGGAACCGGCTAATTTCAGACTAGTCACACCTCCATAAAAACTTATTTAGTCTCAGTGCGAACAACCACCACAACCACTCATCCTTTGACTCGAATCTCACCACGACTCATCTAAATTTATACTATGATGGCTCATATGGACGACGTCGTGGTGGCTCCACCTCCCTCAAATGAGACCTATAAGATCCGACATTATATTATGACACAAAAAAGAAATAGGCATCTATTTGCAATGCCCCCTTACCCAAATAGATTCAGTTGTAACATAACCACAATAGTTCAAGTCTCTTCCTAAAGCATGCAAGACCAGACCTTTCCCCCACTGCTTAGACCCTTAAACAGGCATTCATATGCAACCAAAGCCTAAGTCTTTCCTAAAAAAGCATCCTATCTAGGCATAACAAAAGTTAATTCGAGAATGCTTACTTGATGCAAGATTGGACTAGCTGAACAGATCTCCTCTACCCTATAAACTGGTCAAGGCTCATGATAGTCTCTGCTAAAGCCATGCTAGCAATCCTAGCACCTCGCTCCATTTAAAGGACTAGGTTTGCCACCCTCAAATCCCCCCAGCCTACTGAACCAATCAGTATGATAGTGCTCACCAAGCAGAAAAATAATGCATGAGTCCTGAACCTATGGTGCTCCTAGTCAGCAAACTCGAGTGGATCTAGATACCACTCCACCAACCAGATACATCTACTCAACCCTCTACTACTAGCACCCTTGCCTCTACCATAGAGAGGCCTAGCATCCTCATAAATCTCTTCAAAAACTCAATCCTGATCGATGCAGCCACCGGAGCCCTCTCAAAATCATTGCCCAATAATGCTGCAAACTCCTCGTATGTCGGACATGTCTCCTCAAAATGTATATCAAACTGAAAGATATGAATTTGTGGATCCCACAAGTGTAGACAGGCATCCAAAAAAGCTCGGTCAACTGGCAAGCCCCTCAGCGTCACCAAGAAGCCATACCATACCAACTTAAATTAATCTTCTCCACCTTTATTAGCCTTTTGGTCCACCTTTGCATGCCATAACTGAGGAATTGCTCCATTTTTGGGCAGAAAGTGTGAAAAATTAGGAAAATCGGGCCCTAGGACGTAAAACAATGACATTTTGAAGCCAGAAATGAAGTATTTATAGGCCTTCAACTTCCACCCTCCAAAACACGCCGACACCGATTAGGCCATAATTGGCAGCAGCAACCTTGGAAATGGCAACATTTTAACTTGGACAAAGTGCCAAAAGGCACCATTCTGGAGAACAGTGGTGCAGATTTTAGGCTATCCGATGCCGACATGGCCATTGAAAAAAAAAAGGAAAAAGAGAGAAGAAAGCTAGACCGAGAATAAACATTGGCATATTGAGCCTGATTCTCTCACAAACACTCCCTAAAAAATTAAGACGGATAATCAGAAATGGCATGTCATGCATCATGCACATTTATTCTACTTAAGCTAATCATGATTTTCATATCAAAACATTAGATAGTAGGGCAGTCAATGCCACCATACTCAAAAGTAGGCGACCAGTGCCAAGACCATCCAATAAATAGGGCAACCAACGCCAATTTAGAAAAATAGGGCGACCAATGCCAATTCGATCAAACAAGGAAACCAGTTCCACCAGACTCAGTAAACAGAGTGACCAGTGCCAATTCAATCAAAAACAGGGCAACCAGTGCCTATCCAGAAAAATAGGGCAACCAGCATCAAGTATATAAAAAACAAGGTGACCAGCGCCAACCCATCAAATAGGGCAATCAGTGCCAAAACCATTTGAATCGAGTGATCAGCATCGAGTCGATCTAAGAATAAAGCGATCAATGCTAATTTAATAAAAAATAGCGCGATAAGTGCTAATCCAGTAAACAGGCGGCCAATGCCAAAACAACTATAAACATGGCGATTAGCGCCAAACTCATTCATAATAGGGCAATGAGTGCCAACTTGACATAAATAGGGTGGTCAACACCAAATTCATTCAAAAATAGGGCAACCAGTGCCAACCCGTTCTACGAACAAGGCGATTAGCATCAACACAACCAGATAAGGCGACCAACACAAAAAATAAATACAAGACAGGCAAATCGATGCAACATATGGATGACCGGTGCAACATTCAAGCAATTAGTGCAATCATAAATTCAAGCATCTAGTGCGAACACATATAACAAGCAAAGTAGACATGCATAAATAAAATAAGAGATTCCATAAATGAAAGGGGTAGTAGATCTTATAATGAAACACGTGTGGTTCCTAAACTATAGCAACACTTAACCCATGTACATCAAATGTTGCTACCAAAGCTTATAACTGTCTGAAGTTCCAAAGCAGAAAAATGAAGAGGGAAGGGTTAAAGGTACTTTCTTGGTTTCTCTCCCTTCACTTCCTTCAACTCTGATAGTGCAACTCGGAGACTGCCAATGGCAATAGATATCTCCTCGATACAAGGGGGAGCCTACACGACAGAGAAGACTAATCAAGTTAGTGGGTAGTCCTTTCAAGATTGATTAAGGGAGAATAATAATATAAAAAAAATTATCGGCTGACCCGTAGGAAAGTTAGGCCACGCCTCAAGAACAGTCATCAAAACTTGAAAGGTCCTCGTAGCCTCATGAGTGACAAAGCTAACTTCATTTTGAGATACTGGCATAAGGCAGATAGGAAATTGACTAACTAAGGAATCCCTGATAGGTGAAGGAGAGACAGGACCAGTAGCAAAAGTTTCGACGGGAACAAAGATCCCTGGCGAAGGCGAGGATGTATTTTCACTTCTTCCAGACTTGCTAAGTGGGAATATGAGGTGTTTAATGATTGAGAACTCATGGTAATCATGAGTGAGAGATCAAGCTACCAAAAGAAGGTAAGAGGAGAGCAAATGAGGAGGTGTGACAAATGAGGTCAGCCCCTCCCCTATTTATAGAAAATAGGGAGGACAGGCCTTGCCCCTTTCTAGAAGAATAGACTTTTCAAGACTCATCCAAACTCTGAACGAAAAACAGTCATAGTCAAAATGTCTGTAATAGAATTCTAGATTCATCCATAAATTTTTATTTGATAGACAACTACAAAAAATCCCCAAGAAACCAGACAGACTGAACAGACTCTAGAAAAATTTTCTCAAATCAAGCAAAATTCGTGCAGGATGTTCCAGACATCACCACAGACCTTCAAGTATGGTTTTCAGACCAAATTCATTTATAGAAGTGTTGAAATCAGAGTTCGACATACTAGGCTTTGATCAGCTCCAATCTCTCAGAGGGGGCAAACTGTTGACCATGATTTCAGCATAAGCTCTAGGAAATTCCGTTATGGTTCCCATGGCATGAGACTCAGCTAGATCGAACGTGGTTTGGGCCTCAAATGAACTCCCAGAAGCACAAAAACCCAAAAACCAAAGGGAAGGGCATCCTAGTAATTAGCCAGCATTGGCTCCAGCTAGCCCAGCGCCGGCGCCGATAAGCCTAGCATAGTTGCTGTTAGGGCTGCCATCAGGACCCTCCTTCAGTGTCAATCAGGAGGTCATCGACACTGATAAGGAGGTGGCCAGCGCCGACAAGGCTAGCTAGTGACCCCTTTTACCTATAAAAGGCACACTCCCCCCTCATTTTACACACCTCTTATTACTTGATCGAGCGCTTCTCAAGCATCAACGACTCTCATTCTCACTTTTACAACTGTACAACCATAAAGTTTGAAGCCCAACTTAGGCTCTCAAAAGTCGATCCTTTTGACTTTCAATCATACTTTGACTTTTCTTAGGCCAAAGCTACTAGTTAGGTGATTCATTATTAATTAAATCTAGCGATTAATTAATAATTCATCATTTAATAATATTAGATAAGACTATAATATAGTAGTCCTCACGCCCTATCTTAGCTTATATTTGGAGAAAGACTCGACTCTTTGGTCGACAACTCACCATGGAGCTTCGATCCGGCCGCGTGACCAGCTTGAGGGTATAATCACTCAAACTTAGATCTCTATGAATTAAGCTCGATCCATTCAGCAAATTATCAACTGTCAAAGCCCAGTCCATCCAGCACTATGCATGCTTCAAGCTCGATCCATCAGGCAAACTAAGCCTAGTCCGCCCAGCAAATTGACAAAACAAGTTTTCAAACTAAGCCCGGAATCAATCGGCACATCAGTAAGCCCACTCTAAGAGTGGCACCTTCAAAACCCTACCATCCTGATCTATGGTAGAACTTCGTGCACCCTGATCCTCATACAAACAAGGTAAGAAGGCATACCTACGAATTTCAGTGTAGGTAGAGGGCCCCCGACCGAATTGACTGGTCGAGACTGTGACGCCCAAAATTCAGTTTCGTAAAAACAAAATCTTAAGGGTCACATTAGGTTTAACACTGAAGTGTTAAATTGGTATACTTAATACTTGACAATTTAAAAATGCATTTTTTCAGTTTTACAAAAATGACTTAAAAAAAAATTTCGAATGAATCCTACAGAAAAACTGCGAGAGTTTCCCTTATATATATATATATATACACATATTCAGTATCACAAACACAGAAAAACATTCAAAACACTTCTATAATTCGACCGCAACTCAACTACATTTTTTTTTCAAATTTATTTTCCCAACACATCTAATAAAAACTCAATACAAATAATAAATCAGTTCCTTTTTAATTGAAAGCATTCAAGATATTAATTACATGCCATAAAATATTCTGACTCTAAAAATAAAACTATTTCCAATTATCTAGTTCATAACATTCTGACTTAAATAAAAGTATTCTAGTGCCTTAATTATATTTACATGCCCCTAGATTTTCCTAAAGACTGAATTAAAAGAGAGACTGTTTGAAGACTGACTGTCGTAAAATAAGGGGCCTCTAAAAAGTCTGATGCTCGCTGTGGATCGTCTACCTCAAATCAGCAACCTGCACATGACAAGTCAATGCGCTAAGCATAAAGCTTAGTGGTGCTTATTTCCCATTTAAAGTAGGGAAATACACATAAGCAATTATAATACTTCATATTATTATACATAGTATTTATTCAAAAACAGACAGCATAATCATAATATTATAATATTTCAGACGCGTAATATAAGTATTCACAGTCAACATGTCTAATTAAATCCAATAATCATGTATCGCTAAATTAGACATACTTAATCATGAAATCACATATGGTCATAAGGGAGTATAATTATTTATTTAATTAATTTATATATAAAAAAACTATATTTTTAATTAGGCCATTAGCATACTTAGAAGAATCAAATAGTAGACAGAGAATTCCATAATAAACATACGGCTCGAAAGCCCAAATAATATCATACGACCCATCGGTCGAAATTAAATGGTCATATCTAGAAAATGGGTTGTTAGCCCCTATAAAAATTGGAGTTCGTTAGCTTCTATAAAATTGGAGTTCAATTGCCCCTATAAGACACTGCATGTCACAAATAGATAGTACTGTATTTCCTATGGCATGTCATACCTCTATACAACTACTGATTCAACCAAGTAGACCTAGGTCGATAAGATATTTATTTTAATTAATTCATTTTATAATTCATACATAACAGTTTTCATAAATAAAATATCCAGTCTCAATATTACACCAGAATATTTTATTATAGGAAAAAAAATATTCTCTTTCATAAATCTTCTTTATTCATAAAAATCATATTTTTTCATATTAAACATTTCATCATAATTTGATATTCGTAAATCATATATATATATTAAGCAAATAATCATACTTGTTTTCTTATAGTTTATTATATTCACAAATAACATTTTATTTCATAATATATTCTATCATGGCACCAAAAAATTATATCATCCAATTAAAATTAAAATCATAGTATATTTCACATAATCACTCATAATTCACTATTATGCACAAATTCCAAGACTATGGCACAATTCCCTAGGCATTAATATTAAACATGATATATCACCACCTAATTAATCCATAATTCAATTATTTCTAATATTCTCCTAACTTGGACTTAAGTGGATCAATTAATTATTCAATTGATCTAATAGGATTTTTAAATCAATATTCCTTTAACTTCCAAGATTAATTTAATTACCTACTTAATTGATGTAGTAGCCATAAAATTCTATTATTTTTATTATTCCTATTATTTACTAATTAAGTACCTAATTAATCTAGATATCACCAATTAACTATCTAGCCATTTAATTAAATTACTACTAACCAATTAATTTGTTACTACTACTTAATTATCACTAATCCTACTTAATCAATCATCTTAATGAAGGATAAATTACAATTTAGTCCTTAAGGTCCTCATTAATAAATAATCTTAAGCAAGGTTAATTTAAAATTTTGTCTTTATGTTCTCATTAATTATAAATGGGTCCCACTTGAAATAAATAGACTAATGGTATAAATTTATTCACACTCCACAATTTAATCCCTTTTAAGGGTCCAATTTATAATTATAGTCCTTAATCAAGTCCAAATAGGTTTTTAGTCCATAATTAATTCAAATTGCATTTGGATCCTTAGAAAATGTCTTAATAGTCCTTAAAATTTCCTTTGTCCAAAGCCTCCACAAGCATAAGAAATTTCTCCTTGGTTCTTGGAACATGTCCAAATTAATCCATGAGTCATGAAAATATTATTTGGTACCCAAAATAAATTATGTCTCCAATAATTATACATAACCAGTCTAATAATTTACTAAGATTATCCTTTTTATTATCTTTAACCTCATGCTATAATATTTACATATCTCACACATAAAATAGTATTTAAACATCATAAAAAAAATAATACCATAAATTTAGCTAACCTTAAAAAAAATATTAACAATATTTAAATTTCACAAAAGCCCATATTTAGCATCTACAATATTCATACATGCAGATTTAAGCATAAAGTCACTAAAAACTAATATAGAGATTTTTTTTTTTAAAATATTATTAAATTCGATCAATATGAAAAGCATAAATGAAAATTTCATAAAAATTACATCTAGCATAAATGAGACATATTAAACATAGATCAACTCATTTAAAGCATAAAAATCAAGTCTTGAAGCACAAAAATATAGAATCACACAAAATAATTTCTAAAAATATCTAAAGATTAGAAATAGCACAAACCTCCAAAATGCTAGTCTCCTAACACCTCTTTTCCCTTATTCTTGGAGGTAGAACCGTCTAAGAAAAGAAAAATCTAAATAAATACTTAGACTTAATGAAAATAAAAATCTAAATGCATGAATAACATAAATAAATGTATAAGAACATATTTCTAGCCTTGGTTGAAAAATCACTAAGATTTTAAATGAGAGAGAAAGAGGTAGAATAGGTTTTAGTGAGAGAAAGTTTACCAAATGGTGAAAATCTAGAATTTTGATGTAAGAATTCACTTCCTTAGCTTAGGTATTTAAATATTTTTTCTTGAACTTGTTCAAAAATGGTGGCTTTTATGGTGTAGTGAAGAAAAATTGAGAAGAGAGGGAGTTTGGTTTGGGTAGCTAGGGTTTTGATGAAGAAGAAGATGGGTTGTTGCATGTTTGATTATTTAGGTTTTAGATGACTTTTAAGCACTTTGGTAATTTCTCCAAACGAATGATGGAGATTAGATCTTAAAAGCTCATCCAAAGGCTCATATTAATTCATTAATGGTAATTTGGTAATTTGCCATTGTGTAGAGACAAGATTGACTTGGTCAAAAGTCTTATAGATAGAAGGCTAGGATTTGTTTTTGGGTTTCTCTCATTCTAAGGCTAGAATTAGACACTACACTAAGTCTAATTACACATAATAAAAACTTTATAAATACACATATCATGCCATAAAGTAATTTTCTATATAATTAAAATTACTAAAATAATTTATGGCACCATAAACCAATTATATAAGCATAAATCATATCATTAATAAATTAAATCTCTACATATGTGAAATTACTAAACTAACCCTATGACATTATTTACCAAAATCATAATTAAATCATAATAATTTGTAATTAGGCTCTAAAATGATTTAATGCATGCTAATGATATGTTTAGAAAATATGGATGTGACACTAAGCCTCCGGTCCTCGAGTAGCACCCACTGCCCCTAACCTACGCGTGATAAAAATCAACGCGCTAAGTATATCACTTAGTGGTGCTAAATAACTTAATAATACAATAAATAAGATTGCCTAAGCAACAAACTTAAAATATAATTTAAAATGGATGAATATATAAATTGACCCCTGTACTTGCGCAAAAAAGTCTTTTGGTTGCCTCAACTTTCAAAACGACCTTTTGGTCCCCTAAACTAGTTCTTTCCTAATTTATGCACGCCTGACTAGAGACAGATTGCCTGAATGCAACACACGTGCGCTGACATGGAAAAACATCATTTCTTGGCAGTGTATAAATAAAAAAAATAAGTCTACGGGGTCAATAGGTCATTTTGTGTAAGTACGGGGGAGGGGGGGGCAACTTATGCATTTGCCGATGATGTGGATGCCACATCATGCAATCCTAGCGGCCCAACTTACTAATTTGACGAGTGTATATCACGCCCCAATTTCTTACGTGGCCAGGCGTGCATAAATTAAAAAAAAACTAGTTTAGGGTTCAAAAGGTTATTTTGAAAGTTGAGGTAGCCAAAATACTTTTTTTATGCAAGTGCAAAGGCTAATTTATGTATTCAGCTAATTTAAAATATTTAAATCATATATAAAAATACCGAAAGTATACAAGTCAAATTAAAGTGTTCCAAAAATCATAAATAAGAACATTTTTTAAAATAAATCCATAGTATGTCAAATGTAAGAAAAATCCTACAAATAGAAATATTTTTATTTTCCTTAATAACAAAATAGAATGTATTTTTAGTTGAGGGCTCATACGTATACTGAGAGAAATATAATCAGATTCGATTTCAGAGATATCAGAGAGAGAGATGTGGCCTGTGAAAGCGTTACAGAGATTTGGCTTGTGAAAGCACCACCCAATAATTGGCCTGTGAAAGCACCACCAGATAATAAGCGTGTCCGCTTATTCGGAAGGCATCTAGAGCCTAGCATATTATCATAGCATATAATATAACAGAGAGGCATTAAAGTCGAGCATGCTCATTAATAAAAAATAAACCTCATCTTACCATATTTCAATCATGCATACTTGAGCCCAAAACAAATTCATTTCTTTATAAAATATCTTATCTCTTATAAATAATTTCTTGGCAAAACCTTTCACAATCTAAGAGTTATTATTACAAAATTTCTTAACTTACAACTTCATTAAAATGCCAAAGTCATACTTATGAAATTCAAAGCTTTTCTTTTTCAAAATATATACTTAAAAATACAATTCAAAACTACTTAAGTAAACATTAAAAGTATTACTTATAATCAAATGACCATAAATCCCTTCCTTCACTTTTTCAAAGCATCCTTTAAGTTGTGAAAAATTCATAATAAGCTTAAAACCAAATATCAAATATTAAATTATAAGCAAAATTAAGCATAAAAATCAAGGGAAACTAAGCCCCTTTCCCCCATTAAGCTTCAGCCTCTCTTATTAATGAAGGGGGCAAAGCTTTTCTTTTCAAATTAACCACGTTTTCAATACTTAAGCATCAAAATTTACATTTTTCAAACACATACTTAACTTAAACTTATTTTTCTTAACTTCTTTAAAACTTACAGCTTGTAACAATTACCATTTTTCATACTTAATAAATTCAAAGCGTACATATTCAAAATATGTACTTAATATAGCATAAAAGTACTTAAACCAAGCTTTAAAGGAAATGAAAATCAAGCCTTACCACCCTTAGATAGTTCGGCCTATATATGAACACAAAGGAGGGGGAGTTCCCCTCTTTCAAATAAACCTACAAGCAATTGTAAATACTTTATAAAAGCAATTAAAAACCTTAACCCAAAATCCTTTAATATTAAACTCATTTCTACTCAAATCCTACATTCTTTAAGTCTTGTAAAATCCATAATCATTAAAAGTATAAGCAAAGATTTAAACCATCTTAAATTTACTTTTCATATAACACTTTAAAATTAAAATCAAGTAAGAAATCAAAGAGAACATAAGGCCCTTAATCTAACATGGTTCGGCCACCCTTGAAATAAAAGGAAAGAGATTCTTTCCTCTTCATTTAAATATACAAGCATGCTTAGAATTCATTCAAAAGCACATTAAAACAATCAAAACCCATCAATTCCACCAAAGCATACAAAATTCCCAAAAATCACATTAAACCTAAAAATAGAAAAACTTAAAGAAATGAAAAGTAATAAAAGTAATACTTGCACTAACCATCAAATTAATCTTGGTTAAGCTTATTCAATCTAATTTCTTCTCCTTCCCTTTTAATTTGGAGGAGGGTTCACCCACCTCTTCAATTATCAAAATTTACATATCTAAATCATGGAAATAATCAAAGAAGGAGGTGGAATATGATTTATTGCATAATCTAACATATCTAAGCTATGAATTACTCAATTAAATTCTTAGAAACAAAAATCAAAACTTACTTACTTGAGTAGTAAACTCCAAATTCTTTACTTAAGGACTCCAAATTCTACTTCTTCTACTTAATTCTTCAAGTTTAATTGCTAAAATTTGGTTTAGTTAGGTGATTTAGTGTATTTTAGAGGTAGAGATATTCAAAGAAATGGAGAGAATGAGAGAAGAGAGAAAGTGACGTTGGAAATGGAGAGGAGGAAGAAGATGGAATAGTTTAGATAAGCTTTGTTGACCAAGTCAACAAAACCAATGTTGTTAATTCACCACATGTTGACAAGTGTATGGCTTGGATCAAGTCAAGGTATTCCAATCCAAATGCTCTAAATATTCACCAAATAATTCTCCTCTAATTATTATTTAACTCCACCAATTTATTCAATTAACTCCATAAAATTTATTTCTCAATTTTCCTTAATATTAATTCACTAGAAAACACTATTCACTAATTACTTAAATTCTCAAAAAATATTCATAAAATATTTTCTACCCACTTAAAGCATATAAACATACTCCAAATATGTTAAATAAAATATAAAGCATCAAAAGTAATTTTTTCGGACCGAAATAATACAAACTCTCGGACTAGTTGTACTATTCACAGACTGATAAACTACTATTCACCAATAATTTATTACTTAGTTTGTCATGAAAATTTTATATCTTAACTTTAATTAATTAAAACTAATCATATAAAATCTAATTAATTCCACAAATATTAATTATGATCAATATCATTATCGAATCCAAATAAAATATTATTTCCCTCTCGGATGATACTGTTCATGACCCGTCCAAATAATATCATTTTAAGATCTGAATTTTGGAGCGTTACTTACACAATACAAATCAAATCATGGTCAAATAAAGAACTTTATTAGACTTGAATATTCCAAATCCCGGAGATATCCAGATAGCTGTAGTCAGACCACCTGTTGCTATAAACAACTTTGAGCTCAAACCAGCACTAATCTCAATGGTGTAACAATCTCAATTTGCTATTTTGCTGAGCGAAGATACGAATATTCACTTAGAAACATCGATTGAAATTAGTGACACCTTGAAGATAAATGCACCTAGTAATGATGCCATTCGAATGAGAATATTTCATTTCTCCTTGAGGGACAGAGCTAAGCTTTGGTGGCACCGTATGCCCCCTGGTTAAGTCACCACATGGGAGTAGTTAACTCGAGCTTTCCTACAAAAATACTTCCCACCAAGCAAAACCTCAATGATGAGAAGTGAAATAGTCACATTCTGTATAAAAGAAGATGAGACTCTTTATAAAGCATGGGAGAGATTTAAAGATCTTCAGTGACAATGCTTGCACCATGGATATGATAAACCATCTTAATTCCACGATTCTTCAATGGTACGATGGCAGCATCTAATGCCTTTAATGAGAAACACTCTAGATGCAGCCATCAAAGGATCCTTCCTAAAGAAGAGAGTCAATGAAGTTTACAACTTATTACAGAAAATGGCAGCGAGCAGTTATAGAGGGAATGAAGAATGAGGAACAATGAAGAACGTAGCCAGAACACTTGATGTTGACAAACTCACATTATTATCCGCAAAATTTGATGCTTTGTTTAGGAAACGAGATAAGCTTAATGTGAGTGCCATTGGAGTAGTGCAACCAGAACTTAAAATCTATGCTGAGGTAGGACATACATTTGCAAAAAATCATTATAGAAATCTCATGGTTTTCGAACGAATCTCGGAATGAGCCAACTATGTCCAAAATAACTACCCCCAAGATCCTAGACGGAATCGATTTCCTAACTCTTATAACCTAGATTTCAAAAATCACCCATATCCAGCTACTAACCAAAACTTCAAACCTCCACCACCTAGATACCCTTCGAGACAAAACCAAAATTCATTTCCACAATAGTTCACTCTAGCTGAAAAAAACCAAAATTAATACTCTACTTCTATCTCAACCCTAGAAGCCACTCCACAGAACTTTATCCAAGAACAAAAACAAGCTGATGATGGTTTCATGGACATGTTCGAAAAAATAAATTCAAGGATTGATAAACTTTCTCACCCATATGAAGTCAATGGAGAATCAAATTACTCAGTAGGTAGGGGTGTCAAAATGGGTTTGTAACAGTCTATTTATTTAGTGTCTTTTTCAGTGTTGGTACTAGTGATTTATCAGTCTGTGAATAGTACCATTAGACCTGGACTTAGTATTATTTCAGTCCGGAAAAATTACTATGTGTGTCTAATATTTGATTTAATATTTTTGGAGAATGTTTGCATGATTTAGGTGGGTAAAAATATTTCATGAATATTTTTGGAGAATTAAGGTATTTAATGGATAGTGATTTTTAGTGTAGTATGTTAAGGAATAATTGAGGAGTTATTTTTGTGGAATTAATTTAATTAATTGGTGGAGTTAAATAATAATTAGAGGAGAATTATTTGATGAATATTTAGAGCCATTGGATGAGAATCCTAAGGACTTGATCATAGCCACTCATTAAGCATAAAATCAAGTAGACAAGTTTGACTTTGCCACTTAAAGTGACAGCTCACCAAGCAACACTATTCCTCTTTCTTCTTCCTTTCATCTCCACGCCAACTTTTCTATCTTCTCCTTCTCCATTTTCTTTCAAATTCTTACCTTTAAACTACCTCATAATTCATGAATTAAATCAAAGATTAGTGAATAAACCTTAAAAAATAAGTAGAAGAAGTAGGAATTAGTGATTAGAAGTGAAGGAATTTGGAGTTACTACACAAGTAAGTAAGTTGTGAATTTATGAATTTGTGATTTACTAAGTAGAATTCAAGGGTTAGGCATGTAATTGATGCATTAAATCATGCTCCATCTATTTCTTTTGTTAATTTTGATTTTAATGTGCATTTTTCCTACTTTGAAGAGGTTGGTGAACCCTCTATCAAAGTGAAGGAAAAGGCCAAAGACTAGAGCTTTCTTAGCTTCTTTAAGCTTATTCTAAAGGTTAGTGTATTATTATTTCATTTCCCCTTTCATTTTCTTCAAGTTTCCAATTTTAAGGTTTTGAATGATTTTTCTGAATTTGTGAATTGTGTTGGGGGATTGATTATTTGGTTGTTTTTACATGATTTCCTATGTGTTCTACGCATAATGAAACGCTTGAATGAGAAGAGGAAAATTCCCTTCTCTTTCCCCTTCACTTGGCCGAACCTCCTTAGGAGGAAGGGCATGGATTTTTGCTTTATACTTATGTGTTCTTTTAATGTTTATGAGCTTGTTTTCAAATATTTTAATGATGCTTTAAACCATTACTTGGTATTTTAATGTTTAAGCATTTTTTCAAGACTTAAAGAAAGCTTGAATGTGAAAAAGATGGGTTTTAAGACCAAGTGTTTTTAAGTAATGGTTTTAATGATTTGATTAAGTGTTATTGGCTTAAAATATGGCATTTGGAGGAAGGAAACTCTTTCCCTTTTGATTACACAAAGAGGCTGAACCACCCTAAGGTGGTAAGGCATGTGTTTTGTCTTCTAAACATTGTTTTCTAAGTATTTAAAGCTATGTATGTATGTGTATTAAGGAGATATGATTTTGATTTGGAACATAAGATGGTTTTGATGAAATTTTCCAAGTTGTAAGTAAGGAAATTTTAAAATAAAAAGTATTAAGTTATGAAATGTTTTGCTAAGGAATTATGAATAAAAAATAAGATTATTTATAAAGGAATGGAATTGTTTTGGGCTCTTATATACTTTGATTGAAATGTGATATAATATGATCCATTTATGTAAGATGAGCATGCTCGACTTTAATGCCTATATGATATGATATGAGCTATGATCATATGCTAGGCTCTAGATGCCTTATGTTTAAGCGGACTCGCTTATTATGTATAAGTAGGCTTTAATGCCTTTATGTTATGGTTGGCAACCTAAGGCCAAATATGTTATGATATGGAATGAATCTGTCATTGTTCCTCCTAGTACATTTGAGCCCCAAGATAAATGAAAGTAATAACGCATATGTTTTAGATGCTAAAAATACCTTTATTATGTTTTAATCAAAAGTAAGGAAATGAATTTTAAATGAAAACTTTTTATGTACTTATGATTTTGTTAACTTATGATTAAGTTTGCATATGACTTATATTTTAAGTATTTTTAATATAATAGAAATTTCATTATTTATTTCCAAGTATTTTGTAAGATATATGTTCAAGTATCTTTTTTCTATTTAGCACCATTGAGTGATATACTCAGCGCGTTGATTTTTTTCACACGCAGGTTAAAAGTAGTGGTTGCTACTTGAAGACTAAAGGCGTAACATCGGAGGGGAATCCTTATTTTTGGTAGGACATGTACTAGGATGTAAATTATGGCATGTATGTAGATAATGTAAAAGGTATTGAGGTTGTAAATATTGGATTTGTAAATTAATAAGAGTTGTGATTAATTAAGTAAAATTATCCTATTGTTAAATTATGATGTACGATAGTTGATAATTAATTCGCTGAATGTATGAGATAATATCATGATAGAACTTATGTGATTGATTTGAGAACTTAGAAGTGTCGTGTGACTATATGTGTTGATTTGGAGTTTTGGGGATTTGGAGGAATAAATATTGGAAGTGTATTTGTTTTCTTATGTGGCAAGTTAGTTTTTAGGGGAAACTCTTGTAAATTTTTCGTAGGAATTTCCTTAATCGTTTATTTTTTTTAAAAAAATGCTTGCCTCCTTATGAAAACTTGGCCACTTCTAATATACGATCTAGAGTTAATAAGTAGGATAAGACTGTGCTCCGGCACCGAATGTGGCATTCATTGTCTGGTCCTCTGGGATTGGGCGGTGGGTGTTACATTTAGTGATATCAGAGTATAGGTTTAGGCAATTCTAGGATTTATGATTTGGTGTGAGAGTTTACATGATTGGAGTAATTACATAAGTGATTTAAGTTAAATACATGCCATATTAGTCTGTTTTGGGAATTTCTCTCTGATGCGAACCTATTGGTCTTTGTAGGTATACGGTTATGTCTCAGCATCTGTCTGATGAGGAGGTGGATAGTTATACCCCTCTAGAGGGTGCTTTGCTTGAGGGTGGTGTACCAGCTGGTGGTGCTGCTGGTGGTGATTTGAGTTTTGATGCAGAGTGCGCCTCGACTGCAAGGCAGGCTGCTGTGGGGCCTAATTAGGGTGATTTTGTCTAGCAGTTGTTAGCTGCTCTGAGGCAGGTTGCGAGAGATGTTTCCCAGGCTCCAGTCGCACCGATCCCTATTCCAGTTCGTCCCCCTATTGAGATACTGAGGAAGTATGGTGCTGAGGATTTTATGGGTCGGAAGGATGATGTGCCTTCCGTAGCA
Organism: Jatropha multifida; assembly: GCA_948099535.1. Classification (NCBI taxonomy): domain Eukaryota; kingdom Viridiplantae; phylum Streptophyta; class Magnoliopsida; order Malpighiales; family Euphorbiaceae; genus Jatropha; species Jatropha multifida. The sequence continues at coordinate 34,537 of CANUEX010017065.1, forward strand.
AAGTTTTGGCTACAAGGTACAGAGAGGATTTTGGAGCAGATGTAGTGCACCCAAGACATATTGATATGTGCTACTTCCTTGTTGAAGGAAGAGGCCTACTTATGGTGGGAGTCGGTAGTTAAGACAGCTAGAGCTGAGGATGTGATGTGGGATTTCTTTTCTCTTTGAGTTTCAAGAGAAGTATGTAGGGGAGCTTTATACAGATTAGAGATTAGCAGAGTTCCTTGACCTTAGGCAGGGTTGGATTATTGTTTTTGAGTATGAGCGAGAGTACCTACGGTTGGGTAGGTATTCTTCTAAGTTGATTACTTCTAAGGCGGATAGGTGTAAGCAGTTCAGAAAGGGATTACATGATGTGTACAGGATGCATTTAACATCCCAGCCTCACACCACATTAGCTTCGTCGGTGATGGTTGCTTTAGAGCTTGAGTCAATCTGGATAGAGAGACAGGTTAGAGGTCAGAGGAACTGGAAGGGTAGTCGGAGTAAGAGGTTTCAGGGTGCTACATCTGGACAAACTTCTAGGGTTCAGTCGAGTGGTAAGAGGTTTAGGTGTTCACCACTGTCTGGTCCTAGGCAGGGACAGAGATTCGACTAGAGTACCTATGTTAGACTAGCTCCACAGGCCACATCTGTTGCTAGTGGCGGAGGTAATGTCTGGGTTGATGTACCATTATATACACAGTGTGGTAGGAGGCATACAGGAGTTTGTATGAGATTTACGGGCGGATGTTTCAGATATGGGTCTACTAAGCATATGATTAGGGATTGCCCTATGAGAGCGACTAGTTTAGTTCACCCGGTTGGGAGGCCAGCCCCCTATGTTTAGAGAGGCAGAGGTAGAGGTCATGGCATTATGAGTAGCACCGGGAGTTAGAGGCTAGTTTCAGAGTCGGTGGATGGACCGGAGACTAGAGCACCGGCGAGAGCCTATGCCATCAGGACCAGGGAGAAGTAGGATGCTCCGAATGTCATTACAGGTGCGTTCTCTATCTTTGACACTTTTGCACTTGCTTTGATTGATCCAGGCTCCACTCATTCATATATATGCATACATGTGAGTAGACTAGGTAGTATACATGTGGACAATTTAGAGCATAATATTGAGGTTACTAGTCGCTTGTGTCAGAGCGTTGTGGTTGACCGTGTGTTTAGAGATTACCCTATAGTCATTCATGGGTATGTATTCCCGGGAGATTTGATAGAATTGCCTTTCTGGGAGTACGATGTGATATTGGGCATGGATTGGTTGTCACTACATGGGGTTATGGTTGATTATAGACATAAGAGGATTATACTTCAGAATCCTTATGGAGAGGAGATTGTAGTTGTGGGTGAGAGGATGGATTACCTCTCTAATGTTATTTCAGCTAGTACTGCTAGGAGGATGATACAACATGGCTACGAGGCATTTTTGGCTTGTGTACTTGAGCCTGAGCACAAATCTCTTAGTGTCTATGAGATTCCGATGGTATGTGATTTCTCGAATGTGTTTCTCAAGGAGTTGCCTTGTTTACCTCCTACGAGAGAGGTTGTGTTTAGTATTGAGGTTATGCCGGGTACTGCATCGATATCCATTGCTCCATATTGGATGGCTTCTATTGAGTTGAGGGAGTTGAAGATTCAAATTCAGGAGTTGCTCGACAAGGGTTTCATTCGACCTAATGTATCCCCTTGGGGTGCTCTAGTTTGGTTTGTGAAGAAGAAGGATGGCACTTTGAGATTGTGCGTTGATTATAGGCAGCATAATAAGGTGACAGTGAAGAATCATTATCCATTGCCTCGGATAGACGATGTATTTGGTCAGTTGAGTGGAGCCACTATGTTTTTGAAGATTGACTTGAGGTCAGGGTATCATCAATTGGGAGTTAAAGAGTCAGATGTACCTAAGATTGCTTTGAGGACTCATTATGGCCATTATGAGCTTTTAGTGATGCCATTTGGGTTGACTAATGCTCCAACAGTGTTTATGGATCTGATGAATCGGATCTTCCATCCTTATTTGGATCAGTTCGTGGTGGTTTTCATTGATGACATTTTGGTGTATTCTTCGACTAGAGAGGATCATGATCATCACCTACGGACAGTTCTACAGACTTTGAGAGATCGACAGCTGTATGCTAAGCTCAGTAAGTGCGAGTTTTGGTTGACTGAGATCGCCTTCTTAGGACAAATTGTCTCTATAGAGGGCATTTGGGTAGATCCGAAGAAGATTGAGGCAATGCTTGAGTGGAAGCCACCTAAGAATGTCACAGAGATTCACAGTTTCTTAGGTTTGGCAGGATATTACAGGAGGTTTGTCAAGGGATTTTCTCTTATTGTAGCCCCTTTGACTAGACTTTTTCCTAAGGATGTTCGATTTGAGTGGACTGATAAATGCCAGAGTAGTTTTGAGAGGCTTAAGGTGATGCTTATTGAGGCTCCAGTTTGACACAGCCAGCTTGAGGCAGACCATATGATGTTTATAGTGATGCTTCGCATAATGGTTTGGGATGTGTACTTATGCAGAAGGGCAAGGTAGTTACTTATGCTTCCCTATAGCTTGAGCTACATGAGAAGAACTACCCTAGCCATGATTTGGAGTTAGCAGCTATTGTATTTACCTTGAATATTTGGAGGCATTACTTGTATGGTGAGAGATGTAACGCCCTGACTCCAACCACCAGAGGAATTGTTAGCTTTGGATCAAGCCAGTTCCATCCCATACTAGATCGGCAAGACCTGCACGATTTTGTCCCACAGGTGAAATGGGAACATCCCAGGAGGTCACCCATCCTAGGATTTTTATCAAGCGAACACGCTTAACCCTGGAGTTCTTCAAACTCTCCAGCCATTCCACCAAAAGGCGCCTCTGATGATTAGTTGTCCCCATTTCGATATATGATCTGATTTATTCCTGTGTCCCGCATTCCACTACCCTAACTAGCTTGCCATCTTAGAAGCTCGCTGGGAGCCCTGCTCTACCCGCCCTCTTAGGATCGCTTTATTGGGTCAGGATGTCACAAGAGATGTCATTTGTATATGGATCATAAGAGCCTTAAGTATCTGCTTACACAGAGAGAGCTTAACCTGAGGCAGCGTAGATGGTTAGAGCTACTTAAGGATTATGACTTTACTATAGATTACCATCCGGGTAGAGCTAATGTAGTGGCAGATGCACTCAGCAGGAAGTCTTTAGTTGCCCTTCATGCTATGAATGTACAATTATCAGTGGCTAGAGATGGTGCTATTATAGTAGAGCTTATGGTGAGACCTAGCCTACTTCAGTAGATTAGAGATGCACAGCAGGGTGATGAGACTATTGCCTTGTGGAAAGGCCTAGTCAGAGAGGGTAAGAAGAAGAGATTTGAGGTTATAGATGATTGCTTATAGTTTGGGGATCAGATCTATGTGCCTAAGATCTTAGAGTTGAGGAGGAGTATCTTAGAGGAGGCCCACAGTAGTCCGTATTCTATGCATCCAGGCAGTAATAAGATGTATCAGGATCTGAAGGTACAGTATTGGTGGCCAACTATGAAGAGGGACATTGTGGATTTTGTGTCGAGATGCTTGACCTGTCAGAAGGTTAAGGCAGAGCATTAGGTCCCATTAGGTTTGCTACACCCTATCTCTATTCCAGAGCAAAAATGGGATAGGATTACCATGGATTTTGTGGTTGGTTTGCCTACTACACCTAGGAAGAAAGATGCTATTTGGGTCATAGTTAACAGATTGACTAAGTCCGCACATTTTCTTCCAGTTAGGACCGACTACACTATGGAGCAGTATATAGAGCTCTACATTGATGAGATTATGAGAGTTCATGGATTTCCTTCTTCCATTATCTCTGATAGAGACCTGAGATTTACTTCGAGGTTTTGGAGGAAGCTACATGAGGCTTTGGGTACTAGACTGCATTTCAGCATAGCCTTCCATTCGCAGATAGATGGTCAGTCAGAGCGGGTGATTCAGGTGCTTGAGGACATGTTAAGGGCTTGTGTGATAGAGTTTGAGGGCAGTTAGGAGAAGTATATTCGGCTTGTTGAGTTTGCCTGCAACAACAGTTATCAGTCGACTATTCAGATGGCTCCATTTGAGGGTTTGTATGGTAGGAGGTGTAGGACACCTCTATGTTGGACGAAGCTTAGTGAGGGTAAGATAGTGGGCCCCGACTTGATCTGAGAAGTAGAGGATAAGGTTAGGATCATAAGGGAAAGGTTGAAAGCAGCTTCAGATCGTCAGAAGTCGTATGCTGATCTTAAGAGGAAGGATATTGAGTATGCAGTGGGTGACCTCCTGGGGAGTTCCCATTGCACCTGCGGGACAAAATTGTGCGGGTCTTGCCGATCTAGTATGCGATGGATCTAGCTTGATCCAAAGCGCACAATTCCTCTGGTGGTTGGAGTCAGGGCATTCCAGGGTTAGCATGTCGGGTTTGATACGGATTCGCCTAACATGCGACACAATTAGGGTCAACATGGGTACAACACAAAAATTAGGTAGGTGACATGAACACGACATGTGTAACCCACCTAATATCATAAATAGGTTAAGTGGGTTATATTGACCCATATACATCCGTGTAACCCGCCTAATGTCATAAACAGGTTAAGTGGGTTGTGTTGACTCATATATGACCCACTTAATCTGCTTATTATTTTAACCTATTTAACCTGAATCATTTTAAAAATAAATTTTAAATATAAATTGCATAGATTCTTCAAGATTCATAACTAAAATAATAAAAAATTAATAAAATAATTTTAAATAGGGTTTTAGTTAGGTATTGATATTTGACACTAAAATATTCTGTTTACCTTAAAATAAATGGGTCACTTGCTGCATGTCAAGCCATGACACGCCACGTTTATATTCGTGTCATAAATGGGTGACTCATTTATGATGCGAACCTGTTTAACCTCAACCCTTACTCATTTATTTTGCGTGTTAAACGAATTGTATTCGCGTGTCATGATCCATTTTGACACCCCTAGCAGCATGCAAGATCCTCAGAAAGCAAGGCCTATGGTAAGCTTCCAAGCCAACCAGAACCAAATCTGAAGGAGCAATGCAATGCTATCTACCTTAGAAGTGGAAAGGCCTTAGAAGAGCTAAATAGAGCAATGCAGCAAGAGGAGAAGTTAAAAGAAAAAGAGTCAAAAAATTAAAAGCACAATGAAGCAATAAAAGAAGATCAGGGGATAAGAAAGAGGAGACAAGAAGAAGATATTCAAAGGAGAACAAGAGCCTTTGAGAGGAAATCTGTGACATCCCGACCTGATAAAGCAATCCTAAGAGGGCAGGTAGAGCAGGGCTCCTGGCGACTTTCTAGGATGGCAGGCTAGCTAGGGTAGTCGAATGCGGGACATAGGAATAAGTCGGATCATATATCGAAAAGGGGATAACTACTCATCAGAGGCGCCTTTTGGTGGAATGGCTAGAGAGTTGGAAGAACTCTAGGGTTAAGCGTGCTCGCTGGACAAAAATCCTAGAATGGGTGACCTCTTGGGAAGTTCCTATTTCACCTGCGGGACAAAACCGTGCAGGTCTTGCCGATCTAGTATGGGATGGAAACGGCTTGATCCAAAGCGGACAATTCCTCTGGTGGTTGGATTTAGGGCATTACAAAAGCCATTCCATTCCCTAGACTAACCTAGATAAACAGTTCGAGAAGTTCCTAGGGATGTTGAAACAACTATACGTCAACATTCCATTCTCTAATATCATGACTTAGATGCCTACCTATGTAATATTTTTGAAAGAAATTCTAATGAAGAAACAAAAAATGGAAGAGTTGGAAACAATGGAACTCATAGAGGATTGTAGTGCAATGATCCAAATAAGTTGCTGCCAAAAATGAAAGACCTAGGAAGTTTTTGTATTCCTTGTGAAGTTGAAGCGGTAAAGATTGAAAAAGCCTTATGTGATCTAGGAGCCGGTGTTAGCTTGATGTCGTTATCTATCTTCAATAAACTCAACATTAGAGAGCTTAGACCAACCCATGTTATCTTACAATTAACTGATCGATCCGTCAACTATCCAAGCAAAATTATAGAAGGTGTCCTAGTCAAAATTGGCAAATTCTATATTGTAGTGGATTTCATGGTACTGGAGATGGAAGAGGATGCACAAAATCCTATCCTTTTAGGCCGACCTTTCTTAGCAATTGGTGGTGCTCTTATAGATCTCAAGGAAGACAGACTCACCTTGAAGGTAGAAGAAGAACAAATAGTCTTCAACAGACTTGATATGATGAAGTAGCTAGCGCAAAATGCAAAATGTTTAAGAGTTGACGTCGTGGATGAAATTTCAAAGGAGATAATTTGCAAAGAAATCTGTAAGTACCCCCTCGACAAGTTCATTCCAACTATTTACAATGGTGAAGAGGAAGATCCTAGGCAGATAGAAATAGACCCTCCATTTGATGATATATCAATAGGAGATCAAAACATGCCATCGACTGTAGAGATCATACAAAAGGTAGAACTGAAACCCTTACCTAAGAATCTCAGGAATGCATTTCTCGGTTCTAATAATACTTACCCTATGAAAATCAATTCTAATTCAAATGATGATGAAGTAGAAAAATTATTGCATTTGCTTAAACAACATAAGAATATCCTAAGGTATAACATTAAAGAAATAAAAGGTGTAAGTTCATCAATTTTCATGCTTAGAATTTTATTTGAAGATGGATTTAAGCTTTCAATTGAGCTAGAATGAAAACTAAATCGCAATCTTAAAGAAATAGTTAAAAATGGAATGATTAAGCTATTAGACACAGGTATCGTTTATCCTATTTTCGACAGTCAATAAGTCAGTCAAATACATGTAGTGCCTAAAAAGGGAGGAATTATTGTAGTTAAAAAAGAAGATGACACGATTCTAGCCACTAAATTTGTGACTGAATGGCGAATGTGCATTGATTATAGAAAATTAAATAAAGCCACTTGGAATGATAATTTTCATTTGCCTTTTATTGATCAAATTTTGAAAAAACTACCTAGTAATTATTATTTCATTTTTCTTGATGGTTTTTCTAGATTTTATTAAATTTAATATTCACTCATAAGATAAAAAAAAGACCACATTTACTTGTGTGTGTGTTAACTATACATTTAGATGTATGCCATTTGGATTATGTAATGCACTACTACCTTTCAAAGATTTATGATGGCTATTTTTTAGATTTTCTTCAAGATTTCATGGAAGTATTATGGATGATTTTTCTATTTATGGCTTAACATTTGAAGCTTATTTAGAAAATCTAGCTAAAGTCTTGAAATGATGCAAGAGACCAATCTTGTGCTAAATTAGGAAAAGTGACATTTTATGGTATAAGAAAGAGTTGTTCTTAGACACATCATTTCAGAGAGAGGCATAGAAGTTGATCGAGTCAAAGTAGAGGTGATAGAAAATCTACCACCTTTGTCATCTATAAAAGAAGTCAGAAGCTTCCTAGGACATGCTGGATTTTATCAAAGATTCATAAAGGATTTCTCAACAATATCAAAACCGTTGTGCCACTTGTTAGGTAAAGATGTTCCTTTTATTTTTTACGATAATTGTATGAATTCCTTTTATAGGTTAAGGAAAGCACTGATATCTACACTAGTGATCTTGTCACTGGATTGGTCACCTCCTTTTGAATTAATGTGCGATGCAAGTGATGTAACCATTGGAGCTATATTTAGGCAAAGGAAAGAAAAAAAAGCATATGCCATCTACTATGCAAGCCAGAAGCTAGACGACACACAGGTCAATTGCACCATAATAGAGAAATAATTTCTCATTGTAGTATGGGCTTTTGATAAATTCAGTGAATATCTATTTGGATCCAAAGTTACCATATATACTGACCATGTGGCAATCAAATACTTAATTAAGAAGAAAGATGCAAAGCTAAGACTAAATTTATACTTAATTAAATACTGACCATGTGACAATCAAATACTTAATTAAGAAGAAAGATGCAAAGCTAAGACTGATTAGATGGGTCTTGCTGCTACAATAATTAAAGTATGAAATCAAGGACAAGAAAGGATCTGAAATGTTGTAGCTGACCATCTATCTGAAATTAGAAGAGAAGAAGATATAGGAGATGAGCCCTTGTTGCCGATTGATGATTAATTTTCAAGAGAGCAAATATTTACTGTCCAACAAATTAGACACCATGGTTTGTAAACTACGCCAACTATTTAGCAAGTAAAATAATTCATCATCACCTCATTTTTGACCAAAGAAGAAACATTTTAAGAGTGGTGAGGAATTATTATTGGTACGAATCACTCTTTTATAAAAGATGTGCGGACGAAATTGATTGCAAATGTCTTGTAGAAGATGAAGTACTACACATTATCTTTTAGTGCCATTCTTCACCATATGGAGGACACTTCGACACTGCAAAAACACCTGCAAAGATCCTACAGGCTAGATTCTTCTAGCCTAATCTTTTTAAAGATGTGAAGTAATTCATTGCTACCTACGACAGATGCTAAAGAATGAGGAATATATTTAGAAGAAATAAGATGCCATAAAAAAGCATTTAGGAAGTAGAATTATTCGATGTTTGGGGCATTCACTTCATGGACCTTTTCTGCCATCATTCAATAATAGATACATTCTAGTTGCAGTGGACTATGTATCTACATGGGTCGAAAAAATAGCAGAACTGATAAATGACTCAAAGGTGGTTGTCAAATTTCTAAAGAAGTACATCCCCACCAAATTTAGTACACCTAGAGTTCTCATTAGTGATGGAGGATCATACTTCTGCAATCGATCCTTGGAGATTTTACTGAAAAGATATGAAATCACTCACCATTGTTGCTCCTTATCATCCTTAGACAAACGAAAAAGTTGAAATCTCTAATCGTGAATTAAAGGCCATCTGAGAAAAAATAGTAAGAACTCTAGAAGAGATTGGTATTTCAGATTAGATGATACTTTATGGGCTTACCAAATAGCGTTCAAAACATCGATGGGAATGAATTCATTCAGACTTATGTTCAAAATATCACGCCACCTACCGGTAGAATTGGAGCACAATGCATTTTGGGTTATCAGAACTCTAAATTTCAACTTGAAGATTGCATTTGGATGAAGACTACTGCAGATAGAAGAATTGGAAGAAATACAGCTGGGCGCCTATCAAAATGTAAAGATTTACAAAGAACGGACCAGACACAAGCATGACAGGCATATTTTGAAAAGGGGAATTAAAGGAGATAGAGTATTGTCATTCAATTCCCGACTCAGACTATTTCTAGGGAAATTGAAATCCTACTAGTCCAAACCTTATAAGGTGATCAAGGTGCATCCACATAGTATAGTGGAAATTTAGAGCAAGAAATCCGGAACATTCAAAGTGAACATACAAAGACTCAAACTCTATCTAACTAGAGAAAACCTGCCTGACGTAAGCAAGTGGAACCTCATCAATCCAAGTTAGTACCCTGTCCTTAGTTAATATATATATAGTAGTATGTAAATATTTTATAAAAATAAAAGCACAAAAATTTTTATAAATAATAAAAAGATAATTGGTAAGCATAGTTAGTTTTTTTTTTCTATCTTTTAGTATATTCAGTTAGAAGGAAAATATATAAAGATATTGAGTTTACCAATTATGTAAATCATAAAAAAATACATATATATAAGAATGAAAATGAATTCTAGGAGCAAGCTATATGAGAGCATGGTCCCTAGAAATTGGAAAATAGGCTATCGCTTGAGGTGAGATGAGATACACTTATCGGATCGCCTGGACTAGGAAGAAGCTAGCTCAAGTGACCGCCTAATTAAGAGATGCCTAATCAAGAAGCCAAGGCAAGCGACCACCTACCAAAGGGTACGAGATCACATACCTCAACCGAAAGGCCAAAGATCACCTAAAAGGAATAAGATGAGAGCTAGGCACATGCCTGCTTTAAAGGTACACAGCTTTAAGTACTCGCTTACTTAGCACACACTTGTCATTCAAGAGATCACTTAGACCACTAGACTAGTCAATTAACCTATTTAGGGAAATAAGTTGTCAACCTAAGAAGGGATGAGAATTGCATGCATCCATCACAGACGAACACTCACCTCACACTTGTCATATAAGCTATGCAAAGCACTTTTTGCATTGTTTATAAGCAAAGTTATACAACAAACATCACTCCTCTCTCGTCAAACTTTGTTAATACTCAAAGAACTATGAGAACGAAACCCTTAAAACCTTGACGCTTCACACCCTATTGATGGCACCCAACAAATGAGTTTCTATCAAACTAGTGACATACAGGCATAGAAATGACCCAATATCATCTGGTACGCCTATCATTCCCATGTTGAATAAAAAAAAAATTCGAGAGACCAGAGACAACAAGGATTATCGTTCCATCGAGGTATATTGATGATGAACTCCTTGATTCATTAACAATCAGGGAAAACTTTCACGTTATGTGTTGACCATGATTTTAGTACCAGGCTTTAGGAAATTTTGCTATGGTTCAAATGGTGTGAGAATTAGCTTAATTGGACATCGTTTGGGCCTCGAACGGACTCCTAGAAGCTCAAAAACCCAAAAACCAAAGGGGAGGGGCATCCTAGTAATTTGCCTCGATCGACGCTGGCCAGCCTAGTGGCGACACAGATCACCCTAACAGTGGTGCTATTCTGGGTGCTGCCAGGACTCCCTGTCGATGCTAGAAAAGACATTTTCGATGGCAATTTAGGAGTGGCCGGCATCGACCAGCCCCTTTGCCTATAAAAGGCACACTCCCCCCCTGTCATTCAAGCACCTCTTGTTGCTTGATTGAGAGCTTCTCAAGCATCAACGATTCTCATACTCTCTATTGTGATTCTACTACCACAAAAGTCTGACTTTGCTGATCTTCGATAATTGAGTTTAAAGCGGGACTTGGCTCTCAAAAGTCGATTCTTTCGAGTGTCACTCATACTTTTACTTCCTTAGGCCAAAACTACTTGTTAGGTGATTAATTATTTATTAAATCTAGCGATTGATTAATAATTCATCATTTAATAATATTATAAGACTATAATACGGGTCTTCGTGCCCTACCTTAACTTATATTGGAGGAAGACTCGACCTCCTTGGTCGACAACACACCGTGGAGCTCCGATCAGGCCGTGTCATGAGGGTATAATTACTTAACTCAGACTTTATCAATTATGGCCGATCCATTTCGCAAATTATCAACTGTCAAAGTCCGGTCTGTCCAGCACTATGCATGCTTTAAGCCCGGTCCGTCTAACAAACTAAGCCCGATCCGCCCGGCAAAACCACAAATCCAATTTTCAAACTAGTGAGCCCACTCTAAGAGTGACACCTTCAAAACACTACCATCCTGATCAATGGTAGAACCACATGCACCCTGATCCTTATACAAATGAGGTGCGAAGGCATACCTATGGATTCAACTTAGGTAGTAGGCCCTCGACTGAACTGACTAATTGAAATTTGGGGGAAATGTGTTACACGACCTAGAACTTCTCAATAACGAGGCTAGAGTTGGGCTCCCCTCTGAAATACACACCTTTACTTACAATTACTTACTGATTATGCACTATATTCTAGATATTGAGATGCATTATGAGTATGCCCATGCATCGATAATCTAATATTCATGCAAAACAATGATTTTGATTTTCAATTGAAACCCAAGCTATTGATCCACAAGTAAAGAAATTGAAAACCTAACCCTTGAACCTAATGATTTGAGGGTAGTGCATTTTATCCATTGTGGCACACATTTAAGGAATCAATCACGGGATTTTTACCTTATATTTATCCCGAGAACAAAAATAAAGTAAGGTGGCGACTTTAACACACCACACACAGTCAAAGCACTCCAAAGAGCCAACTAGACATCATTTAATGAAATACCCAAAAGTTTTAATTTCAGAAAATATTCATTTAAATTTTAATTCTAAAATTTTAGCCAGTAAATTTGAGCCACGTAAAATTTAATCAAACCCGTAAATCCATTTGGTTTGTTGAAAATCGATAAAAAAACCAAGTTGATTTATTGAATCGGACCTAATCAGTTCGAATCAAACTTGAATGGTCCAGTGCCTTCTAGAAACCCAAAATTACATCATTTTTATTATTCATTTTCATTTTCTTTCTTCCTTTTCTTTTCCTTCTCCTCCTCCACGTTACTTTCTCATTCTTTCATTCTTCTTCTTCTTCTTCTCTTCTTCTTTTCTCTCTCCTTCATCGACTCTGTCTCTCTCTTTGTGCCACACTGCCACCAGCAGTAGTAGCAGTGCCACCAGCTCCTTCCTCCTTCATCTGCATCACGTCGGCCACCACAAGCTCCAACAAGCCATCGGTCGTACATTGCTAGTCACAGAAACCACTAGCTCACCTCTCCTCTGCGGTCCGGCCTCCGGCAGCCTCCTTGACCCAATCTCAGCCACTAACCTCACCATCCAAGCTTTAAACATCTTCGATCTATGATTTTGGAACTATATTGTGTGATTGAGGGTATTGAAAATATGCATAGAATTTTTAGTTAATTCATTCAATTTTAGTTCTATGAAAGATTGATTTATTAATTATGGTATTGATTAGTGTATATATTTGATTTAGTAGTTGATTAATCAAAAATAAATTGTAGATTGGGAATAAAATTTATAGTAGAATATTTCTATAATAAAATTAAGAAATTTAATTAGTAGAATTACTAGAGATTGAGAATTTATTTTATTAAGGTAGTGAATATTAGTTTAGGTAGAAAGAATTTAATTAATAAAAATAGTTTATTTATTAATTAGTTTAATTAAAGAATTTGATGCTAGATATTATAACGTAAACATAAAAGGTATTTTCAGAGATTGATTAATATTACGTTGTGGATTTAATGGTGAAATAGTTAGTATATTGATTTAAATTAAAGCATTAAAGTTGGATATTTAATAAGAAGAAAATATGTTATTAAGGAACTACTGTTGGTTAATTTGTAAATAGAAATATGAATATATTTTTAAGGTTGTTAGAATCAATGAATTAAGTGATTCGATATAGAGACGTATTTTGTGGTTATTAAGGATCAATTAAAGTGAATAAATTAAATAGTTATTGAATGTTTGGAGACTATAATTAAAATAAGTAAGAAGAAGATTATTGGTGAAAGGATTATATTTATTCGAAATGAGAATATTATTGGTTATATTATAATGGTGGTGACTCTAGATTATTTTAAATGTTGTGAAGAGAAATCGAATCAATTAATATTAGCAGCTAAGTAGTACAGAGTTTAGATTAGTCTTAGTAGAGAGGTTATGATGTAATTTATTGGATTAATTCTCCATTTATTATTTTGCATTGAATAGTTATCTGATGAGTTCTTTCTATATTCTTAAATTCCTAGATCGTTTGAGCTCATCCACTACTCCTCCACACAAGAATCAGAATTAGGATTTGAATATCCTGTTATCTCTGTGAGTAATAGTAAATGGTGCATGATATGCATTTTTATGTCATCATAATTTATTTGGATACATCATTATTGAGATATATATATATCATTAATAAATTTTATAATATTATTATTGATTATTGTATAATTATACCTGCATATTAATGATTGATTTGATGAATTTCAATTGGATGAATTATTGATTAAATGTGTTGTAATGTGAATTGCCTTGATTGTGTGGAATTAGAATGAAGTGGGTCACCATGGGTTTGTGAGAACGGTCTTTGATACTGTCGTCCATGTATGGGGAGATCGGTGCCCCCGTGTGCATCTAACGATATATATTGATATGATATGATATGAATTACCACATGTTGGCCTCCTGATGGTATGGAAAGAAAAGAGAGCATGGAAAAATAATGAGAGGGTTGGTCAATGAGAATTGGACCGGTTGGCCATATATAGGGGATTAGCTCCCTAGTGCACACATATGAGAAGATGAGTCATGTGAGAGGACAACTCATTGGGTGTTTTGATGACGCCACAAACTAATTTCCACGTGATTGATTAATTAAAGATGAAATAATTGTGGATGCTGATATTGTGACATGTGCATGACTGGCACTGTGATTAATTCTGTGACTAGAGATGCATTTGCGTGATTGTCTGATCATGTATTATTTATTATTATTCATCGAGTTTATGAAAATCAGCCCCTCCTCCCACCAAACTTTTCAAGAAGTAGGAGATTCTCCAATGAAAGTTAAAGCTCTGTAATCTTCTCCATAGATTCAAAAGTATATTTGAATTTATGTAGTTAATTAGTTAAAGTACTGGTACTTTGAGTAGTTTCTCAATTTTTGAATATACTGAACTTTGCAGTCATAGGCTATATATTTTATTTGTGTAATATTATGAGTGAGGTATTATATGGAATCACAGCTGTCCTAAATATTTATTTGGATGTATGTGTGGCCAGTAAACATGATATGTTTGAGATTTATTGGGCTTGATCATATATGATTAATCGAGATATTTACCATTGGGACAGGGCTATATGGATACTGGATTCACACAGGTAACATCAATATGGGCTCACTATTATTAGAGGACAGGTAGACTTGTGCATGGACTTTACAAATCAGGCTTACTATGGGGCTCAGGGGCCTTAAGCTTACCTAAGTCCTAGTGCCGGTCCGACCCACAGTTTTGGGTCCTGACAAAGTTGGTATTAGAGCATTAGTTTTATATTTCTATATTTAACTACAGAGTTATCTTACCTAGGTCTTAGTGCTGGTCCAACCCACAGTTTTGGGTCCTGACAAAGTTGGTTTCAAAGCATTAGTTTTATATTTCTATATGTAACTGCAGAGTTATCTTTCTCATGTCTTAATACAATTTCCTTTGCTTCTTAAATTTTAGCATGACTGTCTTAGGAGTGATATTGTTAGTACTACTTTAGGAGGCAGAACCCTATGATAATAGTAGGATAGGACTTGTTATGTTTCTAACGATATATTTTATACTTTGAATTTCAGTATGGTGAATACTAGGCAAAGAGTACTTGATGATATGGATGGAGATGCTCCAAATGAGGCTTCTTTCGAGCATCCAGCTCCGGTTAGACATCGATGGAGTGGACCCGCTAGGAATTTAGATGATCAAGAGGATGTCATAAATGGAAATCAGAATGAGGGAAATGCGACTGTAAATCCTCAAGAAGTGAATACCATGGCGACTGGACTTTAGTAGGCCATTACTGTGATGAATAATTTGCTAATATAGCATCAGCAGTTCTTCTAACCTCATGCACCACAAGTACAGCAGCAGCCGATACCTTTTCCCATACCCAATCTAGCAGCACAACCAGTTCAGCAAGCTCCATCACTAGATGGTCCGAGAGTACTTAGTGACAATCTCTACGACAGGTTTATTTGGTATAAGCCACCTAAATTCATAAGACCGAGGATGCTCACTCATTTTTAGCCAAAATAAGAGAATTTGTCTAGAGTTGGGCTGCAATGATGAGAGGTCAATAACTTTTACAGGTCATAGGATGGAAGGGATAGCTAAGATATGGTTCAGAGACTACATTCAGCCTTCTATCAATAGGGTGAATTGGCGATAGTTTCTTATCTTTTCATAAATCGTTTTATACTAGAGAGTACTAGGAGAGCTAAAATGAGAGAATTTGAGTCTCTGGTTTAGGGTGATATGACCATTGATGAGTATGCCACTAAATTTATTAAATTGAGTAGGTATGCACCAGAATCCATACCAGACCAGGGCACCAAGATTTATAGATTTGTCAGTGGTTTAAGTATGATGTATGCTTCCTTGTTTCAGCAAAAGGAGTAAGATTTTAGCACTGTAATTGATGGTGCTAGGCAAATGGAAATTAAGTTTAACTCTAAAAGGGTAATTTCAGGTAGAAGAGATAATAGGAGTCTAGCTTCATTTGGAAACCCTAGTGTACTAGCAATGAGTGGATCTTTTAATATGGGTATTCAGTCTTTAGGTTCACAGTTCCATGGAAGAGGATATTTCGATAAGAAGAAAGATAAGAAGATATTTGGGCAGAGAAGGAGTATGTCTTCAGGTAATGTTAGTGGTGGATTCCGTTCTAGTTTTAGTTATAGATCTAGTGCTGCAGTGTGTCACCGATGCGGTAAAGTTCATAGAGGAGCATGTAATTTTAATGCTAATATTTGCTTCCATTGCCATCAGACTGGGCACTATGTTAAAAATAGCCCACTTCTTTAGTCTCGACCTATGCCATCTCAATCTTCCATAGGTAGTGTGTCTAGACCTCCTATTATGCCATCTGCATTAGGCTCCAAATTCACAGCCCAACCAGGCTGTGGCTCTTTTGGTAGAGGCAGAGGTCAAAGCTCAGGACAAGCACCACAAAAATCTACAAGAAAATAACCACGAGTTTTTCATTTTACTCAGGGGGACGCTTAGGCATCCAGTGCCGTAGTGATAGGTAGTCTTACTATTTGTTCATTTGAGGCACGAGTATTGTTTGACCCTGGTGCTACACATTCATTTATGTCTCTCAAATTTGCTGCTAAGGTAGATATAATGTCCAACAAATTAGATTCTCCTTTGTTAGTGTCAACACCGCTAAGCGAACCTATTTATACTAATGCAGTTATCACAGACTGTCCTATAGTAATTGAGGGTAGAGATTTGTGTGCAAATTTAATCATTCTAGATGTGATCGACTTTTATGCTATTCTGGGCATGGATTGGTTATCGAGATATGGTGTAGAAGTCCACTATAAAAAGAAAGAAATTGCTTAAAATCTACCAGATGGTGCAAAGGTAGTTTACAGGATGGACAAAAACATAGCCCCTTATAATTTCATTTCTGCCTTAAGTGCTAGAAATATGTTGAAAAAGGGCTGTCAAGGGTACTTAGCATTGGTAAAAGACACTACAATAGAAATTCACAAAGCAGAAGAAAATTGAGGCAATTATCGATTGCCTAGACCGACTATAGTTATAGAAATTCATAGTTTTCTAGGTTTAGCTAGTTATTATTGATGCTTTGTGTAAGATTTTTCTAGAATAGCAGCACCATTAATGAAATTAACTCAAAAGAATGCAAAGTTTATTTAGTCCGATGCTTGTAAGTAAGTTTCAAAAACTTATGGAGTATTTGACCACCGCTCCGATGCTAGCCTTACCATCAAGTACTGAAGGATATATAGTATTTTATGATGCATCCAGAGTAGGATTAGGTTGTGTCTTGATGCAACATGGTCGAGTGATTGCATATGCTTCTAGACAGTTGAAGAAGCATGAACAGAACTATCCCACTCACGACTTGGAAATGGCAGCCATCATTTTTGCATTAAAAATATGGAGAAATTATCTGTATGGTGTATTGTATGAGATCTTCACTGATTATAAAATTTTGAAATATATTTTTCATTAGAGAGATCTAAATTTGAGACAAAGACCCTAGATGGAATTTCTTAAGGATTATGATTATACTATTCAATATCATGTCGAAAAAGCTAATGTAGTGGCAAATGCTCTAAGTCGAAAGTTTATCGGAAGCTTAGGTGATATTACAGTAGATAGAAGACTGTTAGTATGGGAACTTAATAAAATGCTTGATGGAAATCTTGTATTGGAGATCTCTACTACAAGTGCTTTGATAACTCATTTCAGGGTGAGACCCATGTTGTTTGAAAGGATTAAAGCTGCACAAAGTAGAGGCCCATAATTTCAGAGAATTAAGCAAGAAGTGACTACCGATGGGTTAGGAAATTTTATGATAGATGATGATGGGGCACTCAGAAATGGTACTTGTTTGTGTATACCCAATGTTGATGACCTTAGGAAGGAAATTCTAGATGAAGCTCACTATGCAGCTTATAGTGTGCATCCTGGAACTACTAAGATGTATCAAAATTTGAAAGATCATTATTGGTGGACAGGAATGAAGAAAGATATAGAAGAATTTGTGTCTAAATGTCTTACTTGTCAATGGGTAAAGGCAAGTCATCATAAACCCTATGGATTACTATAACAACTATCGATACCAGAATGAAAATGGGAAAGATTTATTATGAATTTTATGGTAGGATTACCAAAAACACCAAGAGGCTATGATTGAATCAGGGTGATTGTGGATCGACTCACTAAGTCTCCCCATTTTCTGCTTGTAAGAACCTCTTATAATGCTAATAGACTGGCAATATTGTATGTCAAAGAGATAGTTTGTCTTCATGGAATTCCAATTTCTATCATTTTTAATAGAGGAACATAGTTCACTTCTAGGTTTTGGCCATCGTTATAGAAAGCCTTAGGAACCAAACTTGATTTTAGTATGGCCTTTCATCCACAAACTGATGGACAAGCTGAGAGGACTATCTAGACATTAGAGGACATGCTTTGAATGTGCATTTTAGATTTCGAAGGGTATTGGGATTCGCATCTACCATTAGTAGAGTTTTCATATAACAATAGCTACCAAGCAAGCATTTGTATGACCCCTTATGAAGCATTTTATGGTCAGAAGTGTAGATCTCCTATTTATTGGGAGAAAGTAGGAGATGAAGAGTTTTCATATAATAATAGCTACCAAGCAAGCATTTGTATGACCCCTTACGAAGCATTTTATGGTAAGAAGTATAGATCTCCTATTTATTGGGAGAAAGTAGGAGATGAAGAGTTAGCGGGACTCGAATTGATTCAGATCACATCTAAGAAGCTGCCTATAATTTAGGATAGAATTAAAACAGCTTTTGATAGGCAGAAGAGTTATGCGGACCCTAAGCAGAAAGAAATGACATTTTAAGAAGGAGATATGGTTTTTCTAAAGGTATCTCCTATGAAAGGTATCATTTGTTTTGGTAAAAAGGGGAAGCTATCCCCTAGATACATTGTACTGTATCCAATAGTTGCAAAGATTGGAGTAGTGGCATAGTAATTGGATTTGCCCAATGAATTTTCTCACGTGCACCCAATTTTCTATGTATCGATGTTAAGGAAGTACATTTTTTATCCATCTCATGTATTAGAGCCACAGGAAATCCAAGTTAACGAGGACTTAACCTACGAAGAGATACCAGTTAGGATTCTCAATTTTCAAATTTGTAAAATTCGATCTAAGGAGATTCCTAAGGTCAAAATGTTGTAGAGAAACCATTCTGTTGAGGAATGCACGTGGGAAGTGGCGGCTGAAATGCAGGAAATATACCCTTATCTTTTTCATTTTGATTGAGAGATTCTATCTTGCTGGTAATTGAATTGACTTATTTGTTTCATTGATTATGGTCTTTCCTTGATATATTTGGTACATTCTATGCTTGATATGTTGTCCTCTCTTGCTGTTTCTAAAATTCGAGGATGAATTTTTATAAAGAGGCGAGAATTGAAATACTCGAAAATTTTAATTTCAAAAAATATTCATTTAAATTTTAATTCTAAAATTTTAACCAGTAAATTTAAGCTACGTAAAATTTAATCAAACTCGTAAACCTATTTAGTTTGTTGAAAATCAATCGAAAACCAAGTCGATTTATTGAATTGTACCAAACCAGTTCGACTTGAACAGAAATGGTCTAGTGTCTTCTAAAAACGCAAAATTACATTAGTTTTATTATTTTTTTTCTTTTTCTTTCTTTCTTTTCTTTTCCTTCTCCTCCTCCATGTTACTTTCTCATTCTTTCTTTCTTCTTCTTCCTTTTCTTCTTCTTCTCTTCTTCTTTTCTCTCTCCTTCATCGCCTCTCTCTCTCTCTCTCTCTCTCTCTCTATCTCTCCATGCCACGCTGCCACCAGTAGCAGTAGTAGCGGAGATGCCACCGGCTCCTTCCTTCCTCCTTCATTTGCATCCCGCTAGCCACCATAGGCTCCAACGAGCCACCGGTCGCACACCGCCAGCCGCAGCAACCACCAGCTAGCGTCTCCTCTGTGGTCCAGCCTATGACAGCCTCCTTGACTCGATCTCAGC
Source organism: Jatropha multifida (assembly GCA_948099535.1). NCBI lineage: Eukaryota > Viridiplantae > Streptophyta > Magnoliopsida > Malpighiales > Euphorbiaceae > Jatropha > Jatropha multifida. The sequence continues at coordinate 54,416 of CANUEX010017065.1, forward strand.
CACTAACCTCGCGATCCAGGCTTTGAACATCTTCGATCTGTGATTTGGGGACTATATTGTGTGATTGACGGTATAGAAAATATCCCCAAAATTTTTAATTAATTCATTCAATTTTAATTGTGTGAAAGATTGGTTTATTATTTGGAATTGATTTACTAATTATGGCATTGAGTAGTATATATATTTGATTTAGTAGTTGATTAAGTGAAATTAAATTGTAGATTGGGAATAAAATTTATAGTAGAATATTTTGTAATAAAATTAAGAAATTCAATTAGTTGAATTTTTGGAGATTGAGAATTTATTTTTTTAAGGTAGTGAATATTAGTTTAGGTAGAAAGAATTTAAGTAATAAAAATAGTTTAGTTATTAATTAGTTTTAATTAAAGAATTTGATGCTATGTATTATAACATAAACATAAAAGGTATTTTCAGAGATTGATTAATATTATGTTGTGGATTTAATGGTGAAATTGTTAGTATATTGATTTAAATTAAAGCATTAAAGTTTTAAATTAAAGCATTTAAAAGTATATTTGAATTTAGTAAGTTAATTAGTTAATGTACTGAATATTGATAGGGTAGGATTTTTTTTTTTGGATTTTTGAATCAGCCCATATTTTTGTGAGGACTCTGAGATAGGACACTGACCCATTATGTATAGAGGGTTCAGTTGACATACTTTTGTGTTTTGACACTCAAGATAGTGGATACACATATGACTGATGCAGATAGATAAATGACAGGGATAAATGCCTGAATGATAGGGCTTTTGTGACTGTCTCTTTATATAGGCTATATTGATCTAAGACACGTAAAAGGGGAATCGTTTTAACACTTTTTGAGAATGAAATTTAGTTTTATCCTTTATGAGATTGCCGCTTTTCGGCCTTAATTATTGCCCAAGCTGCCCTTTCGGGTTTTCGACCTAGTAGGTTGCCTTAACTTTTGCCTAAGTCGCCCTTCCGGGTTTTCAAATTAGTAGGCTTCTGATTTTTCCTAAGCCGCCTGCCCTTGCAGGTTTTCAGCTTAGCTCATTTTGTTTTGATTTTTGCTTTTTCTCATTGGCACATAAAATTTGAAATTTTTTAGAGAAGAGGGGCAAAACTATGTTTTTATTATTATTATGATGGAACCCATAGATTGGGCTACCTACATATCCCGTACTTTTGGAACATATTTCTAAGAGTCAGGTCATCATAGTTTGGCTTAACCGTGACGTAAGGGAGCAATATTTCTAGTGCTAATGCTTGAATGCATCCACACAATGTATCTTTTGAGTTGATCCAAGTTGCATGGATTGGTGAATTAGTTGCCATCTATGTCAGACAAGATGATGCCACTTCTAGAGAGGATTTTCTTCAATATGTAGGGGCCTACCGAGTTTGGCCTAAATTTAACCTAAGCACCTTGTGCAGGAGCTTTAATTTCCTTGAGTACAAGATAACCTTCTTTAAGTTTTTGGTCCTGAATTCTCTTATTAAAGTGCTTGGCTGTTCTATATTGGTAACTTTGAATCTGATTAAGAGCTTCTAACCTTTTCTAATCGATAGCATTCAGCTGGTTGTGATAACTCTAGATCCATTCTATTTCAGGCAGTTGAGTTTCTCTCATGACCCTAGCTGATCTGATCTGAACTTTGATAGGGAGGACTACTTCCATCCCATACACAAGTGAATAAGGAGTTTTCTTAGTTGGCATTCTGATGGAGGTTCTGTATTCCCACAAAGAAAAAGGCAACTATTCAAGCCAACTTCTATGATTTTGAATCATCTTTCAAAAGATGTTCTTGAGGGATTTATTTATTGCTTCAATCGCTCTAGTAGTCTGGGGCTTGTATGGTGAAGAGAGATGGGGTTGGATTCTATACTTAGTTAACAGGACAGAGACTTCTTTCTGAAAGTGAGACCCATTGTCTGTTATGATCTCAAAAGGAACTTCGTACCTATGTATGATGTTTGTTTGGATGAACTGAACTACTTTTTTAGAGTTCAGAACATGGAACAAGGCAACTTTGACCCACTTGGTGAAGTAGTCGATGGATACCAGGATGTACTCATGCTGATTAGAAGACTTAGGGGTGATTCTACCAATCATGTCAATTCCCTAAGTTGCAAAGGGCCATGGTATAGTGATAGGGTGAAGAGCCATCGGGGGCAATTTCTAGAGCTTGGCATAAATCTAGCATTTATGACACTTCTAAACAAATTTTGCACAATCTGATCGTATGGTCAGCCAATAATAACCCTGGTTGGTGATCTTATGGGCTAGAGCCATTCCGTTCATGTGGGGACCTTCTTCTCTACAGTGTACCCATTCCATAATCTATTGAGCTTCTTTTCCATTACGCACTTGAGATGTACCTGGTTCTATGTTCATTTGTACAGAATACCATCCTTGTGGAGGTAACTCTTCGATAACTCCATAAGGGTCCTCTTATCAAATTTGGAGGCGCCTTGAGGGTATTCTTGCTTTTCCAACTAGGTCTGAATATCCCAGTACTAAGGCTTACCATCGACGAGTTGAAGATTGCAACAGTAGGTTGGCTGTTGATGAATCTGAATATTTAGGGGCTTGATGACCATGTCAATGCTGACATCAACCATGGAGGCAAGTGTTGCTAGTGCATTAGTGAACCGATTCTTAGTCCAAGGCAGTTCTTCAAACTGCTGGGCCAATTGATCTAGGCATTGGAGGTATGGGATCAAATGTTATTCTTTGATCTTCCATTTCTTCAGTTCTTGAGAGACTATCAAGATGGAGTCTCTGTAAACCATTAGGCATATGATTTGAATACTCAAAGCTGATTCTAGTGTGACAATACAAAATTCATACTCTGCTTCATTATTAGTGACCTAGAATGTCAACTTGATGCTGAAGGGTAGTCACTCTTTATCTGGAGTTACTATAAACATGTTGATGTCATAACCCTAATGGTTAGAGGCCCCGTCAAAGTACATCTTCCACTGATTTGTTTGAATCTATAAAATGTCATCCAGAAATCTGATGTCTGTTACATTAGTGCCATCGGGAGGTGCAACTTAGTGATCTGCTATCACACTACCTTTAATTTCTTTCTTCACAACAAACTTCAGATAAAATCCTGTAAAGATGGTAGCCCATTTAGCCATCTCACTGTCTAGAACTAGCCTCTCCATAAGGAATTTCAAGGGACTCTAATCAACAATGACGTGAATAGTGTAGGAGCAAAGGCAGTGCTGGAGTTTGATGCAAACCCATGCCAAGGCTAGGCAGAGCTATTCGATCTTGATGTACTTCAATTCCATTTCCAACATTCATTTACTCAAATAGTAAATGATGTTCTCTTTATGAGAATCTGATACTTCTTGTGCTAGCATAGCCCTGATGGCTTCATCTGCTATCAATAAGTAGAGGAGTGGCTTTCTAGGTCTAGGATGCTGGAGAACTGGAGGGTTGAGTAAATATGTTTTGATCTATTCAAGGGATTTTTGGCATTGGTCATCCTTTTTTAGCTTCTTGAAGATCGGCCCACAGGTGTCTGGTAATTGTGAGACAAATCAAATAAAGGTTGCATCTCGATGATGACTTTGGATTTTGAAGGATCAATCTCAATCGCTCTCTTGGATACCATGTAGCCTAGGAAGATACTGAATGGAGCCCCAAAGAGGCATTTAGCAGGGTTAAGCTTCAAATTATGCTATGGGAGTTTGGAGAAGAACTGCTCGAGGGCAATTAGGTGGCTTGGCCCATTCCTGGTGTGGATAACCATGTCATCAACATATACCTCTACATTCTTAAGCATTAAGTCGTGGAAGATCGTGGTGGCCATCCTGTGGTAAGTGGCACCAGCATTTTTCAGACCAAATGACATCATTCTGTAGTAGAAGGTACCCCATTCTTTGATGAACAAAGTTTTCAGTTTATCTGACTGATTGACTAGTGTCTGATTATACCTTGTATAGAGATTTGTGACTGAAATCACACTGGACCCTACCATTTTGTCAACAAGCAGGTCGATATGTGGTAGAGGGAAGTCATCCTTAGGACAAGCCTTGTTCAAATCCTTGTAGTCGACGCAAATTCTAATCTTGTCATCTTTCTTGGGAACTTGTACTATGTTAGCCAGCCATGTCGAATAATCAATAGCCTCAATGAAGTTGTTTTCCAATAACTTGGTTGTTTCTTCCTTGATTTTGAGAGAGATTTTCAATTTCTATCTCCATTTTTCTGCTTCACTGGTTTGATTTGATCATATGTAGGGATCCTATGAATGGCAATGTCAGGATCTATACCGGTCATATCACTGGTTGTGCATGCAAAACAATTTGAATACTGCTTGATGAGCTCTCTCAACTCCTGTTTATAGTCACATTCATGCACGATAAATGTATGCTTTGGTGTATTTTTTGTGCCAATGTTTATTTGTTCTTTTGTTATTTTTATTTCGTTTTCATTTTTTGTTTGCCAACAATCTCATTCAAGGAGGAGAAAGGGTAACAGAAAAACTGGAACTTTTTATTAGTAGTAAAACTGCCATGATTGGCATTTACATTGAGTTTTAGAAAGAGGTCTCCCATCTTGGACAAGGAGGATAGAGAAGACTTTTAGAAGACTTAGAAGACTCTATACTAGATATTGAACTATACTCTAACTCAAGTTCTGTTTGTGACTCAAGCATAGGATCAGGTAGGAGGAAGGTGGACTGCTCTATTGGCTCCTCCAGGTACCAATTCTGCAAAGGTTCTTGGATGGGCTGTATAAGGTTTTTCGGGTCTGCTTCCATTTGATCAGTAATCATGTAGTGCTCAAAGAGAGATGTCTCCATGTTGTCCTCCTAATTAGTCTAGACTTTGAAGAGAGGCTCACAGTCTTCTATGGAGATCCTGACATCAAAGAGAAGTTTAAAACCCAGGATTAGTTTTTTGGTTATGGGGCAATACCATGGTTCTTGAAAGAAGTAGTAGGGTTCAGACTCCCCTTCTTTGATAAAGTAACCATTGAGGGTTTTGAAGTATAGGCGCATCAGAATGTCCCTTGTTTCACCTCTCATTTTTGCCTTCTACTTGGCATCTTTTGCCTCCTCTTGGTCTTCATTTGTCGGGTTGGATCCAAGATCAAAGGGAGGTTCAACAATCAGATATTCAATAAAAGAGGCCATACCTTGTTGGTTGCGGCCTAGTCCCATTCCTAGAAAGTAACACATGGTTCTCAACATGTTAGCTACCATAGGGTTACTATGAGGATCAAAGTCCATTAGAAAGATCTCTTTACCCGATTCTGCCTCAATGAACTGGACTAAATCGAAGGAGAACCCTGGTTGAAGAAAGTTAGGCTATCCACCACCTAGAAGGGGATAGTCATAACTATGGGCCCAATTGTGACCTCTAGCTCAGCCACACTCAATACTTCTCTCCTGGTGTTGTCATATGCCCTCACTATTTGATCGGAAGGCATAAAGTCTTCAACAGTTAGACCCAGACAACTAGCTACCTTCAAAGGATAGACATTCAATGCTGACCTATTATCTACTGGACCCATAGGCACTGTCTTATCCCTGGCTTGGACTATGATATAAAGAGCATGGTTGTGATCTCATCCAGTAGGGATCTCATGGTCTAAAAAATAGAGAGCCAATGCTAGAGGGTTCCTTGTGATGGAAGCCACCAAGGCTTTTGGAGTGATATCGATAGTTGTTTGACACTGATTCATGGCTTTGACTAGAGCCTAGTGGTGTACAAAGGAAGATTGAATTAACCCCCATATAGAAATGTTGGCCTTGGTTTTCTTTAGCTGTTCTAAAACCAAATTCTCAGGTTGTAGTCCAAAACTTGAACTGGGCATGTCTTTGGTCAAGGTGGCTGGATTGGGAAAAGCTTTAGGAGGAGATGGGTATTGTCTCTTGCTTCAGGTGATAGAATTGATTTCCTCAAGTATGTCATTTAGGTCTTTGACATAGCATGAGTTATCTATGATGGGGTGGATTAGGGAGGCCAAGTCAAAATTTGGCTCTAGTGTATCATATGGATATTGTTCTGGTGATGAGGTAGTAGGTTAGTGTTTATGTTCAGTCTGGGTCGAATAGGGACTATTTGGCCACTTTCCACTAGGTCCTGGATCTTATGTCTCAAGGTCTTACAGTCATCTATATTGTGCCCAAGTTCCTAATAGAAAGAGCAAAAAGAGTTCAAGTTGTAGTGTTTTGGAATTGGATTCGGCAAGGGTCTAGGTTCTAAGGGCTGTATCAGCTTATCATCCACCACCTTTTAAAAGATAAATGAAAGAGGAACTCTAAGATCCATGAAGTTGTCTTTAGCTAGTCAAATTGGCCACCTCATAACTTTTCTGAGGGACGGAGAAACTGCATGGTAATTGGTTTGTGGCTTCTTAAATCTAGAGGAAGAAGCTTGATCTTCTTTAATCTAGCCTAACTAGATCAAATGTTCGATTTTAGTTGTAGTGGCAATGAGAGCTTGGTATTCTAGAAGGTAGTGGGTCCTCAGGTGACTCAGATAAGAAGGGAGCAAATTCTTGACTATGATGTCAATCTATTCTCGTTTAGAAGGACGGTTAAGCATCTGGGCAGCTTTACCTCTCCATCTTGTGAGAAATGAAGAGAAGGATTCCTAGGCTCCCTATTTGGTAGTCTCTATATCTCTCCTGGTAATGTCAACCTCCACATTATAGTGGTACTGTTGGTTGAAGGCATTACAGACCTCATCCTAGGTTTTCTTCTTGGCATTGTCCAAGGCAACAAACTAGCAAAGAGCAGCTTCGGTGAGAGATTGCAGCAAGAGTTGAGCTAGGAGTTCATTGTTCATACCAAGAGGAGTGAGGGCACCCACATACATTTTTAGGTGAGTCTTGGGGCATGTGGTGCTGGCAAAATTTCCATGGCGGGCATCTTGAACTTGGCAGGCAACCTGGCCTCTGGAAAGAGTGGGAGAGAGTTGACATCAATCAAGTCTTCATACTTCTTTATGATCTTCAGGAACTTCTCAAAGGAGTCCATTTTCTCCATCATTTTCTTAACCTTTAGGAAGGCAGAATCATCCCCTGTCTAGCTCAGTGTGGTAGTGGCATTAAAAGTGGCCCATATCTCAAGAACCGACCCTTGGGCAGTCTAATCGTCATTGGGTGGAGTAGCATGCTGTTCATTTTATCCCTCGGTCTGTTTGGGATGAGTATTACCATTCTAATTGGAAGTTATCAAGGTTTTACTTCCCCCTAGAATGGTATCTCTCTTTGTGTAGCAATAGTATTCTAGAGGGAAGCATTTTGCTCTGTTAGCATTGTCCAAAAATGGGTCTCCTATTCTTAGAGCATCTCTTCCATCAGTGCTCTAAAGTCATTCGGCAGAGCCATTATTATTGTTCTTTGGTAGAAATAAATAGAAGAAGGGTGTCACTACACATCCATTGTAGAGGTTCTACGCTTAGGTTAGAGTTAGAGGGTGCTCAGGTCTGATTTGAGGCTTTTGGTGATCTAAGGGGCTCAGGTTAGGTTTGAGGCTTTTGGATAAGAAGAAGCAATACGTGAGCTAAGATTTAATGGCATGACTGGGGCATTACCCCGATTCGGCAAATGAGGGTGCTTAGGTTTGATCTAAGGCTTTTGATTAGTTTGGTAATTTGAGGAGCTCAGGTCAGTTTTGAGGCTTTTATAATCTGGGGTGCTCAAGTCAAGTTTGGCTTTTTATTAATTTGAAGTGCTTAGGTTGGGTTTGAGGCTTTCTAATATTTTAGGGTGTTCGAGTCTGAATTAAGGTTTTGGATAATCTAAGGTGCTCAGGTCTGGTTTGAGGCTTTTGGATGGGAGGAAGCAATGCGCCAAGATTTGATGGCATGAATCAGGCATTGCCCCCAATTCAGGAAATGAAGGTGCTTAGGTCCGATCTAAGGCTTTTTAGTATTTTAGGGTGCTCAAGTCTAATTTGAAGCTTTGGGTAATCTGAGGTGCTCAGGTTTGGTTTGAGGTTTTCTAGTATTTTAGGGTGCTTAAGTCTGATTTGAGGCTTTGCATTATCTAAGGTGCTCAGGTTTGGTTTGAGCCTTTTGGATGGGAGGAAGCAATGCACGAGCCAAGATTTGATGGCATCACTTGAGCATTGCCCTCGATTTAGGAAATGAAGGTGCTGAAGTCAAATCTAAGGGTATTTGGAATTTTAGGGTGCCCAAGTCTGATTTGAGGCTTTCGAATACCTGAGGTGCTTAGTTCTGGTTTGAGGCATTCTGGTATTTTAAGGTGCTCAAGTGTGATTTGAGGCTTTGGGTAATCTAAGGTGCTCAGGCCTGGTTTGAGTCTTTTGGATAATTTGAGATGCTCAAGTCTAGTTTGAGGCTTTTTGATGGGAGGAAGCAATGCACGAGCCAAGATTTGATGGCATGACTCGAGCATTGCCCCCGGTTTGGGAAATAAAGGTGCTTAGGTCTAATATAAGGCATTCTGGGATTTTGGGGTGCCTAAGTCTAAATTGAGGCTTTAGATAATCTGAGGTGCTTAGGTCTGGTTTGAGGCTTTTTGGTATTTTGGGGTGCTCAAGTCTTATTTTAGGCTTTGGTAATTTAGTAATGTTTTGGCTAACTGTTGAATGGTGTTTAGTTTACCACTAGATTGGTGTTTGGGTGACCACTGATTAGGTGTGCGGGTTACCACTGGTTGGTGTTTAGGTTACCACTGGTTGGTGTTTAGGTTACCACTGGTGGGTGTTTGGTTGACCATCGGTTGGTGTTTAGGTTACCACTGGATTAGTGTTTGGGTGACCACTGATTTGGTGTGTGGGTTACCACTTGATTGGTGTTAGACTCTTGGTCCATAACATGTAATGTGTGAGTACATGAATATTATGCCAAAATGGTTTCATTAGGAAGGGTTCATATAATCGTAGGGATTGGACCTAGGGTCATTACAAGCTTTTGGTGGATTAGTTTGAGGCTCCCATATGCTAGAGTTGGTATATACCTCGTCATTTCACCATGTCGTATCAAATGGAACGATTGGTACGTCAAACCCTTTACCCTATTGTAAGGAATGGAGGTGTGTTGGATGATTGAGCAACTTTCTCGACCCAGGATAGGTCTAAGAAAGATTGCCCCAAAGTGATAATAGCAATTTGATTTTCTTAATTCTAATGATAAGAAAACATCCCAAATGATGCATCAATATGTATGCAAGATGATTTTCAATTTGAACCCAAACTGGATATACGAAACCTATTTGGTAGTCTTCTTACTGCATTTTTTAGTTTGAAAAAATGTTTAAGGTCGCCAACAGAGTCTCCATCCTGTGAGCCCCCTCCCAAGCATCATGGGTGAGACTCAAAGGATGGAGTCTAACCGGACGGTCCTATTGGTCGGTTTGTCATGGAGAAAACCAAATACGCCGAGACTAGTCGGAACCCCACTGTGATCCCTTCTCAATTTGTTTTGTTTTAGCCCTATATGCAACTTAACTGTCTAATTAATTGATTTGATTAACAATTTTGTAATTTTGTGGCTCTATTTAGCGCTTAGGTGATGTCTAGTTGGCTCTTTGGAGCGCTTTTTGACTGTGTGTGGTGTGTTAGTGTCACCACCTTACTTTATTTTTATTTTTAGGGAAAATATAAGGTAAAAACCTCACGTTTGATTCCTTTTGTGTGCCACAATGGATAAAAGGCACTAGCCTCAAATCATTAGGTTTAAAAACTAGGTTTTCAGTTTCTTTGCGTGTGGATCAACAATTTGGTTTTAATTGAAAATCAAAAAGCGTGTTTTGCATGAATATCAATTTTATCGATGCATGGGCATACTTATAATTTGTGGTAATATCTAAAATATAGTGCATTAAAAGTCAGCAATTAGAATAAAGGTGTGTAATTTGAAGGGAAACTTGACTCTAGCCTCGTTATCGAGGATTCTAAGTCGTGCAATAAATTTCCCTAAGTCTCGACCGGTCAGTTTGGTATGTGGGCCTATTACCTAGGATAAAATCCATAGGTAAGCCTTTGTGCCTCGTTTGTATAAGGATTAGGGCGCACGAAGTTCTATCATCAATCAGGATGGTAGGGTTTTGAAGGTGCGACTCTTAGAGTGGACTTACTGGTTTGCTCGCTGATTTCGGGCTTTTGTTTGAAAACTGGTTTTATGGTTTTGCTGGACAAAACAGGCCTAGTTTGCTGGATGAATCGGCCTTAAAGCATGTATAGTGCGGGACGAACCGGGTTTAACAAGTAATAATTCATTGGACGGACCGGGCTTAATTGACAAAGTTTGAGTTTTAGTGATTATTCCCTCATGCATGTAACACGGCCTGATCGGAGCTCCACGATGGGTTGTCAACCAAGGAGGTTGAGTCTTCCTCCAAATATAAGGTAAGGTAGGGCACGAGGACCAATATTATAGTCTTATAATATTGTTAAATGACAAATTATTAATCAGTCGCTAGACTTGATTAATAATGAATCACCTAACTAGTAGCTTTGACCTAAGGAAGGTCAAAGTGTGATTGAAAGTCGAAAGGATCGACCTTTAAGAGCCAAGTTGAGCTTGAAACTCAACTATGAAAGATGAGCAAAGTGAGACTTTGTGGTCGTAGAATCATATAAGTGAGAGTGAGAGTTGCTGATGGTTGAGAAGTGCTCGATCAAGCAATAAGAGGTATGGAAATGAAAGGAGAAGTGTGCCTTTTATAGGCAATGGGGGTGGCTGAGCCAGCCTGGTCGACATCGACCACTCTTAAATCGGCTCCGATGAAGGCTCACGGTGGTAGCGTTGTTGGTGCTATTGCCGGGGTGATCAGTGCCGATCCTTGCTAATGACCAGAATGCATCTCTCCTTTGGTTTCTATATTTTTGGGCTTTTGAGAGTTCATTCAAGGTCCAAACGACGTCCAATCGAGCTGATTCTTATGCCATTAGAACCGTAGTGGAATTTTCTAGAGTTTTGTGCTAAAATCATGGTCAACAGATGTATGTTTTTTCTTGACATTTGTATCATTGGCATGTTTTAAAAAATTACATAAAATATATTTTACATCTCAATTTTTAATTAAGCATATTATTAATAAATTATGAATATTCGGACCACTCGGATACCATTTAGACCAAGTGAAATGGATATCTAACAACTTTCCATTTTGATACCTAACTTCCGAGCTCACTCTGGGTTAAAACTGGATTAATTAATTCTAAAGAGTTAATTAATTTGAGAATTTTCCCTAGTTTAGGGTGGCAACTGCAAAATGGAATTCGTAAAAATTAGTTTTATGAAATAAAATGAACTAAACTCATTGGATTTGTTTTTCTCAAATGACTTTTGGGATAACCCTGAGATAGTGCGTAAGGCCCATCATCCTCATCCCTATGACTCCACTGGGGAATATATCTAAAGGAGTTAACTCCATAAGTCGTTCAATTATTCACAAATTATTAATAATGTTATTGACTCTAAATTGAGTTTATTTTTATGTACTTATAAATTGTCATTCATGCATAATGTAGACGCTCAATTTTTGCCCCAAAAATAGACTCGATGATGATAGCATGTACTGCTAAGAAAAGGTTGAAGCATATAAAGAACTTGATCCCAAAGCAATGATCCAAATCTAGAAAGTTCAACCTTTAGCACCTTTTTCACATTTTTTTCAAAACGGGGCCCATAAGTGCATCTCGAGTTCGGCCAGGATGCACCACGATTTCCTATGGCACTCTGTGCATCACTCAAACCAATTTCATTAAAATCAAGTCAGTTTGCTGGTGGAGCCCATAATGGTCCTAGTGGGGCCCACTTGTGGGGCCCATTAGTGATCTTCAGGGGGTCCAAAAGTGGTGATGACATTTCTCATGGTAGAACGAGTTTGAAATGTCTGATTGATTCAATTCTTAAACTAGCAATCCTAGGGTAAGAAATGGGATCTGTTGGATCATTTTCACGTTTCCGGGTTTGCACTGAAATAAGGTTCGAAAATGAGTCTCGGGTGCCTACGGGATAAATTTTCATGACTTAGTTGATATACATTGGTGTTTGTCAATTCCACCAAAAATTAATTAAATAATTTTAACTATAGAAGTGGTGAATTCAAGTCAAACCCTAGGGACTGAATTCTTAATTTTGTGTAAAGAGAAAAAGGGGTTTGGTTTTTATGAAAATTCAATTAATGTAATCAAAAGAAAATTAACTAATAAACTTAAGTTGGAATTCAATCTAACGAACATTCAATTCAAGGTGATTTGAAATCAAATGCATAAATGACTACAGACCAATTGTACTCTTGGAATACTTAACTGAAACTTATCAACAAGCATGATAAATTCCCTGACTTCCCTAATATCGTTAATTTGAGCCCATCACCCTCCTTAGCTCTAATTATTAAATGAGCAGGTATTAAGCAATCTTTTTCAATATAATAAAAGCATTAAGAACAGGAAGTATTAAACTTGAATAATAATTTAAAAAGCATAAATCATTTAATTCAACTCTATTGTTTCTTTAGATTATTACTGAAAGCTTAGAACATAATCAGTAAAACCTAATTGCTATTAATAAGTTGAAATAACACTTAATCCTCCCAAATAATTCACTAATAGGCCTTGCTAGCAAATGATTCAATAGAATTAACTCCTTATATGCAACAAACAATAGATATTCAAAGAAGAAATAATTTAATTTAAGACCAAGTCTCACAAATATACATGGATGTTAAATCCCTTAAATTGAATAAAGAAATTAGCCACTCGTGGCTTACAACCTCTAAAATAAAGAAATTGAACCTCAAAATAGATGATGAACTATCTGTCCCCTGGCTACTCCAAAATCACACCATATATAGCCTCTCCAAGATAACAGTATCTTTAATTACTTGGAATTTTGAAAGCAGTCAAATAGAAAAATCTTCTTTTTATTGACTTCTCTCCAATTTTTCAACTCCTTCCTTTCTGAAACTGATTCTAACTTCTTCAACAAACTCGAAGATCTACTTCTCACCTTTCTAACGAGCAAGGTTTGTCTAAATTGGATACTCACAGCAAAAGATATGACCTAAACTCTAAAGGAGGTTGAACCATATATTTTTATTCAAAATGCCAACTTCAATGACATTTTGACAATATAAAAATGACCAGCTTTACTGAAGTATCTTCATAGAAATTTTAAGGCCATCTTTTAGGATTCAAATGGGCCTAGGCTGGACTTGTTTTGATACTAAAAGCTCCAGATACAGCTTCCACAACAAAACCTGTTGTGCATTTCACATAGCATATATGTTTTGAGTTTTAGAGCTATTTTTTAATTAGCATAGAGGTTGAACTGGATTTTGATCCTTCTTAGACGTCTATAGATTTCTATTTCATCTTTCTAATGGATCAAACAGATTCCAATTTGGACATCTAAAACTTCAAATATTTCTGAAACACCAAACAGAGGTCAAGACAAAAAAATGTTGGAAATTTCTCAATTTAATGATATTGTTCCAAATATAACTAAGATCATGTCTAATTGATAAAAATTATCTAACCAAGTGAATTAAGCTTACAAATATTTTAGGAATACTAAAAAAATCAAGAATAAAAGTAAGAAATTATGCATATATCAAATTCCCCACACTTAATCTATGCTTGCCCTCAAGTATGACTCAACTTATCAACCTGCTCAAAAAGAAAATTCATCTAACTCTTCATGTAACACCCACCGCCCAATCCAGGAGGATCAGATGACGGATTCCATATTCAGTGCCAGAGCACCGACTTATTATACCTGATGAACCCGAAATATACATTAGAAGTGGCTAAGTTTCCATAAGGAGGCAAGTAATATTTTAATAATTTTTTTTGTAGACAAATAAAAAACTTAGAGAAATTCCTATGAAAAATTCGCAAGATTTTTCCCTAAAAATCGACTTTCCATACAAATAAAACAAAGCACTTTCAATGTTCAATCATAAAAACCTCAACTCCAAATTATTATACCAAGCCACACAACACTTCTAAAAATATAAGGTATAACTGAAGTTATAAGACTTCAAATTGAGTGAAACTTAATTCATTAGAAAAAAAAGATAAAATGCTACAAATTTCATGAAGGGCCATAGTCCAGATCATTTTCTAAGAGGGTGAAAGAAACCCAAGAACACAAAACAACAATCCCAACACGATTCAGCACAACTAGTTTGGTATAAAGATCATAAGTTGAGCTATAGGCATTTAAATTAGACACAAGAGGATGATTTAGAAATATAAGAAGTAGAAATACAAATTTTATGAAGAACATAAGATATTATCTTGCCATTTTAGTGGCAAAAAGGAACAATCAATTTGGATTTATATGTGAGACACGATAACAGAACCATTTTTGGTATTCAAATCATAAGTTGAGCTACAAGTATTGGTATTCAAAATAAGAGGATGTTTTGGAAATCTGAGAAATAGAGCTACAGCTTTCATGAAGAATTTAGAAGCAAATGGAAATTATAAAAGGGTCGAAAATGATTTCCAATCCACCTTAAGTACACCTCTAACATCAAAATTCATCAATTTAACCAAAACATACAAAGTTCTCAAAATTCCTTCAAAAACCTAAAATTGAAAACTTAAGAAAATGAAAGGGGAATTAGAATATTATTGCACTAACCTTAAAAAGAAGCTTAAAGAAGCTTAGAACACTCTAATCCTTAGCCTTCTCTTTGCCTTTGGTGGAGGGTTCTCCAATTTCTTCAAAGTAGGAAAAAGTGCACATTATCAAAATTAACAAAGGAAAGGAATGGAGCATGATTTCATGCATCTATTGCATGCCTAATCCTTGAATTTTACTAATTAAATCACAAAACCCAAAAATCACAACTCACCTCCTTCAATGGCAACTCCAAATCCCAAGCTTAGAACTCCAAATTTTAGCTTCTACTACTTGATTCCCAAGGTTTAATTAATAATCTTTAGTTTAATTAGGTGATTGAGTGAGGTTTTTGAAGTAGAGAATTGAGAGAAAATGAGAGAAGAAGAAGAAGAAAAGAAAGATGGCGTGGAGATGGAGGAAGAAGAAAGAGAAGAGTTGCTTTTGAGTTGAAAAGTCAAATTTGACTTCTTAAGTTTATGCAAAATGAATGGCTAATCTCATCCAATGGCTCTAAATATTCCTCAAATAATTCACTTCTAAATATTATTTAACTCCACAAGTTAATTAAATTAATCACACAAAAATAACCCCTCATTTATTCCTTAATATACTACACTAAAAATAATACTCATAAGTTGCCGCAATTCTCCAAAAATATTTATGAAATATTTTCTACCCATTTAAATCATGCAAACATGGTTCAAAAATATTAATTAGAATATTAGGCACATGTAGTAATTTTTCCAGACTGAAATAATACCAAGTCTCGAACCGATGATACTATTCACAGACCAGTAAATCACTATTAACAACACCGAAAAATTAGACTGTTACACTTCACAATCCTCAAAAGAACATTTGAAGAAAACTATCTCAATTACAAAGCAAAAGTAAGTCGAAATAACATATCTAAAATCCATAAAAAATAAAGAATTGAATTTAACTTCTTTTTAATATAAAAGACAAGGCTCGAACACTGTGATTTAACACATGCAATTAAAGTTCCATATAACTTAAATCATTGCTTGAAAAATTACTTGATAGGAATGCTGATTTTTATTTTTAGTTCTTTTTATTTAGTGGTCTGAGCATCTATTGAATGCCTGAGTTTGTCATCATCCGTTCGGCGCAAGGAGGCATATTGGTGATACCCGTCCCCGGCTACCTAGAAAGGAACAAACCCAAGTGGCTAGACTAAGACTACTCTTTCTCAATTACCAGACAGCGGAGTAACTCAACTGCTCAAGTCTTTATTAGTTGTTATTTTTTCTTTTTCTTTTTTTCTCTTTTTTTTAAACAATTTAATAGTCTTAAATTCAAAAGTAAACACACACAGTGCTCATTTCTGTGGCCAAACAGTTTGTACAAGAATTTTAGAGGCAATGATCATGAGTTATAATCAAGCAATTTAAAATTTTCTCCAGTTTTTAACTCAAGCCTAAAAAATTATGTAAAAAAGAAAACTAAATTCAATAACTTATTCTATATGGATAAGAGATATTAGTTACTCAAGTTAATTTTGCTACAATAAAGAAAGTCTTTCAATTTCATAAAGGATTGTTACAAGTCAAGACAAAAATTCCTTTAACTACCCATTTTAGCCACCCATTCAGTCATTTAAAATGAATTTCAGCACTAAATATTTTAGCTTTCAAACTCTAATTACCCTTCCCCACACTTAGTTCATTTATTGTCCCTAATAAATAAATAAATAAATAAAATAGGACAACAAATAAAATAAATGGAAGAAGAAAATAAATCTTATTGTGGCAGTTAGCCACCATGGGTTGCCTCCCAAGCAGCGCTTTTGTTTATCGTCATTAGCTCAACAAAGTCACAACAAAACTTATTCAATCCAAATAAACTGGATCTCAATTTGATTTCCTCCAATGAATGCTCTTGAAACCCCGCATAAAATGGCTTGAGTCTATGACCGTTGACTTTGAACACCTTCTTAGTTCCTAAACTTTGAATTTCAATAGCACCATAAGAAAACACGTTATTAATAATAAGCGGTCCAATCCAATGAGAATGCAACTTACCAGGCATTAACTTCAATCTAGAATTATACAATAAAAATTTTTGCCAACCACAAATTGCTTCCTTAAAATTAATTTGCTTCACCATCTTCTCTAGGATAGACTTCACCTCTCTGTTAGATACATCAACCTGCCCACTTGTTTGAGGATGATAAGCTATAGAAACTTTATGACAAACACCATATTTCTTTAATAATGCCTCCACAGCTCTATTACAAAAATGAGTGGCTTTGTCACTAATTAAAGCTCTAGGAATTCCAAATCTGCTAAAAATGTTTGACTTGATAAAGTCAACAACAACTTTAGAATCATCAATCTTGGAGGCTTTAGCTTCCACCCATTTAAAAACATAATCAACAGCAAGTAATATATAAATAAAACCAAAAGAAGAAGGAAATGGACCCATAAAATCAATACCCCACACATAAAAAATCTCACATACAAGTATTGGGGTCTAACTGATCTCATTCCTACGAGATATACTTCCTGTTCTTTGGCATTGTTCACAATTTTTGCAGAAAATATAAGCATCACGAAATATGGTAGGCTGATAAAAACCACAATCCACTATCTTCCTACCTATTCTCTTAGGTCCAAAATGGCCACCATATGCAAATGCATGAAAAAAAACAAGAATTGATTTAATCTTATTATCAGGAACACATCTCCTAATAATTTGATCAGAATAAAATTTCCACAAATATGATTCATCCCACACATAATACTTAGACTCACTTTTCAATTTTTCTTTTTTAGCACTACTTAAATCAGAAGGCATAGTCTTCGTAACCAAATAATTTACCAAGTCAGCATACCAAAGGATCATACCTTGTAGTTTAAATAACTGCTCATCAGGAAATAATTTTTCCAAAGGAATTGGATCCTCTTGTGTTACTAACCTGCTCAAATGATATGCTACTAAATTCTCAGCACCTTTCTTATCCTTAATTTGAATATCAAACTCTTGTAAAAGAAGAATCTATATAATTAACCTCAGCTTTGCTTCCTTCTTTGCTAACAGAAACTTTAAAGCTGCATGATCCGAAAATACAATCACTTTAGAATTAAGCAAGTATGACCGAAATTCGTCTAAAGTAAAAACAATAGCCAAAAACTCTTTTTTAGTTGTGGAATAATTGCGCTGTGTTGAATTTAATATCCTTGATGCATAATAAATCACATGAAAAAGCTTTTCCACACATTGCCCTAAAACAACCCCCATCGCATAATTACTTGAATTGCACATAATTTCAAATGGTATAGACCAATTGGGAGCCCGAATAATAGGAGGCGATGTCAATGTTGACTTTAGCTTGTCAAAAGCCTTCTTACATTCCTCACCAAACTCAAATTTAACATCTTGTTGCAATAACCTAGATAAAGGTACTGCTATCTTGTAAAAATCCTTGATAAACATTCGGTAGAAACCTGCATGACCAAGAAAAGAGCGTAATTCCCTTGTGGGGTAAGGTAAGTTCACAATTAAATCAACCTTTGACTTATCTATCTCAATACCTCTGTTACAAACAATATGCCCAAAACAATTCCTTGTTCTACCATAAAATGACACTTTTCATAATTCAAAACACGACTTTTTTCAATGCATTGCTCAAGAACAAAAGTTAAATTATGTAAACATGCATCAAATGAATCACCATACACACTAAAATCATCCATGAACACCTCAATGCAATTATCAATAAAATCTGAGAATATGCTAACCATACATCTCTGAAATGTCGCCGGTGCATTACAAAGTCCAAACGACATTCTTCTAAATGCAAAAGTTCCAAAAGGACAAGTGAAGGTAGTCTTCTCTTGATCCTCTGGTGCTATCACAACTTGATTATATCCCGAAAAGCCATCAAGAAAGCAGAAATAAAACTTACCTGCTAACCGCTCAAGCATCTGATCAATGAATGGTAATGGGAAGTGGTCCTTCCTAGTTGAAGAATTTAGCTTGCGGTAGTCTATGCACATACGCCATCCACTTTGAATCCTTATTGGAACAAGTTCATTATCTTGATTTGCTGCAACTGTGACACCTAATTTCTTTGGCACTACTTGAACTAGACTTACCCATTTACTGTTTGAAATTGGGTAAATCACCCCCGCATCCAATAGCTTCAAAATTTCCTTCTTCACAACTTCCATCATTTGTGGCTTCAACCTCCTTTGAGCTTCTCTACTTGGTTTAACATCATCTTCTAATAAAATCCTATGCATACACACTGATGGACTTATACCTTTGATGTCAGCTAATGTCCACCAATTGCTTCTTTGCCCATTCTTAAAACTCTTATCAATATTTCTTCTTGAATCTTTGTTAATTTACTTAAAATGATAACTGGAAGTATCTCATTGTCTCTTAAGTAATATACTTCAAATGCTCAGGTAACTGTTTGAGTTTAAGAACTGGTGCATCTAAAATAGAAGGTAATAATTTTGTGTGATCATGTAAGTCAATCTTAGAGACCTCATACCATTTTAGAATTAATGGTAATGACTGCAATGTCATTACTGCATCTTGAACCTCTACAATTAATGGCTAATTAGTACTATCTTCATGAATTCCTTGACTAATCACCACTTCTAACTCATCCTCCTTGCTTAACTCAAAGACATCCTGCACAAATGTATTAGTTACATCAATAGAAAAAATAGAATGATCATTAGCAGGATGCTTCATGGCATCAAAAATATTAAATTTAACAAATTCTCCATCAATCTCCATCGTTAAAGGGCCAACATCCACGTCAATTTTAGTCTTGGCAGTTTTCAAGAAAGGTCTGTCAAATAAAATCAAAGCAGAATTTTGTGGGAACATTATCCCCCATATCCAAACTATAAAAGTCTGTTGGAAAAATTAACTATCCAACTTGTACCAAAACATCCTCAACTACAGCCATAGAGTAAGCATTAGAATGATCAACCAATTGAATAATAACGCTAGTTTCCTTCAAAGTATTCAAATTCAAGGTTTGAAAAACTGAATATGACATAACATTAATAGATGCTCCTAAATCTACCATTGCTCGCTCAAATTTAGAATCACCTATTCTACATGGGATAGAAAACAAACCTAGATCCTTACACTTAGGGGGTAATTTTTGTTGAATGAATGCTGAAACATTTTCCCCAACACTAACTTTTTCATTATTCCTCAACTTGCACTTTGTAGTACATAACTCCTTAAGGAATTTAGCATGCCTGGGAATTTGTTTAATTGCAGTAAAGGTATATTAACCTCTACTTTCCTGAACATCTCCAAAATTTCTTGCTCTTGTTCTTCTTTCTTTGTCTTGGCCAACCTACTAAGAAATGGAGGAGGAACAACATAATTATTAGCCTCATTGAGTTTAGAATTTACCTCAACTTCAAAAACCTCAGGATCCTTTGCACCTTGCTACTGCTTTTTTTTTTACTCCCTTACAGCTTGATTATCAACTTCTCTCCTACTTCGCAAAAGTATAGCACTCGCATTTTCTCTAGGATTTATCACTTTTTCTGAAGGGAGGTTACCCAGAATTGTGAGCTTCAAGTTTACTCATAGATGAAGCTCACTAACCAATTTGCTTCTCCATATTCTAAATGCTATTCCTAGTTTCCTATTGAAATTGTTGTGTATTGTTAGCCAAAGCCTTAACAATCTCATCAAGTGACATACCTTGATTTAGAGGAATTCACTTGTGGTCTCTATTGATGTTATCGATTTTGCACCGTTTGACTCCCGTAGCTCAAATTTAGATGGTCTCGCCATCCCGAATTATAAGAATTAGAATTGGGATCATACCTACATTGTTGCTACCCAAAATTACCTATTGCATTGGCTTGCTACACTAATTCATCCTCTTGGAGTGTAAGACACATGTCAGTAGCATGACCCAAAACCAAACAAATTCCACATGTTTTAACAGCCTGCATGTTCCCTACAACCATTTGTCTCACTGAAGAAGTTAAATCAGAAATTTGTTTCTCAAGATTAGACGTACTTACCTCATGAACCTTCCTGGATGTGTGATCCATTCTCATCCCAAATTGCTGGGATTTTGCTGCCATGTTAGCAATCAGCCTCCTTGCATCTACTGGTGTCTTATCAACCAAAGCACCTCCACTAGCTGCATCTATCATACTATAGTCCATAGGTAAAACTCCCTCATAAAAATATTGGATTAAAAGTTGCTCACTTATCTGATGATGGGGACAGCTTGCACAAAGATTTTTAAACTACTCCCAATACTCATACAAACTCTCTTTATTGCATTGCCGAATGCCACAAATTTCTTTTCTTATGTTGGCAACTTGGGAAGCAGGAAAATACTTCTCTAAAAACATTCACTTCATCTCATTCCATGAGTTGATAGATCCTAAAGGAAGGTAATATAACCAATCCTTAGATGTGTCTTCCAATGAGAAAGGGAAAGCTCGAAGCTTAATTTGCTCTTCTGAAACTCCTTGAGGCTTCATGCTAGAACAGACCACATGGAACTCCTTCAAATGCTTATGTGGATCCTCACCTGAAAGGCCATGAAACTTAGGTAGCAAATGGATTAGACCTGATCTTAATTCAAAAGCAACATCTAAAGTAGGAAATTGAATACACAAAGGTTGTTGATTTAACTCAGGTGTAGCTAATTCTTTTAAAGTTCTAGCAGGCATGGTTTCAATCTCAAGATCTGAATCTGAAATTGATTCCCTTGGAAAATTGCTTGAACTATCCATAACCATCCGTTCAGATGAAACTTGACTCAAATCAGCTTATTTAGCTTGTTTAGCTAATTTCCTCAAATGTTTAGCTATTTTCTCTACTTTGGGATAAAAGAGAATTTCACCAGATTGAGAACTTCTAGTCATAAACCAAATGACTTAAATTTTCCTTCTAAAAAATAATACCGCACTTTTCACCACAACGCTACATAAAGGTAAACACGCTGTTTTGACAAAATAAAAACACAAAATATAATAAACCTTTAGTCCCTAGCAACGGCGCCAAAAATTTGATGTTTGTCAATTCCACCAAAAATTAGTTACAAAATTTTAACTATAGAAGTGGTGAATTCAAGTCGAACCCTAGAGACTGAATTCTTAATTTTATGTAAAGAGAAAAAGGTGTTTGGTTTTTATGAAAATTCAATTAATGTTATCAAAAGAAAATTAACTAATAAACTTAAGTTGGAATTCAATCTAACAAATATTCAATTCAAGATGATTTGTAATCCAATGCATAAATGATCACAGACCAATTATGAGTTCATTACTTTTTGAATACTTAACTGAAACTTATCAACAAGCATGACAAATTCCCTGACTTCCCTAATATCGTTAATTTAAGCCCAACACCCTCATTAGCTCTAATTATTAAATGAGCATGTATTAAGCAATCCTTTTCAATCTAATAAAAGCATTAAGAACAGGAAGTATTAAACTTGAACAACAATTTAAAAAGCATAAATCATTTAATTCAACCCTATTGTTTCTTTAGATTATTACTGAAAACTTAGAACATAATCAATAAAACCCAATTGCTACTAACATTCAATCTTTCACAACAATTACGGATTATAAAGTTGAAATTGTAACAGACTATTTTTCAGTGTCGTTAATAGTGATTTACCGATCTGTGAATAGTACCATCGGTCCGAGACTTGGTATTACTTTGGTCCAAAAAAATTACCACATGTGTCTAATACTTTATTTAATATTTTTGGAGCATGTTTGCTTGATTTAGATGGGTAGAAAATATTTCATGAATATTTTTGGAGAATTGCGGCAACTAATGAATATTATTTTTGGTGCAATATTTTAAGGAATAAATGAGGAATTATTTTTGTGGAGTTAAACAATATTTGGACGAGAGTTATTTGAGGAATATTTAAAGCCATTTGATGAGATTACTTAGGACTTGATCTTGGCCATTCATTTGGCATAAAATGAGGAAGCAAAGTTTGACTTTGCTACTTAAGTTACCAACCAAGCAACAATTTCTCTTTCTTCTTCTCCTTCTCCATCTCCACGCCACTTCTTCTTCTCTTCTTCCTCCATTTTTCTTTCATTTTCTTACCTCCAATTACCACCAAACTACCTAATTAAACCAAAGAATTATGATTAAATCTTAAGAAACAAGTAGTCGGAGTTGGAAATTGTGAATAAAGACTTAGAGAATTGAAGTTGCCATTAAAGAGGTAAGTTGTGATTTTTGGGTTTTGTGATTTTATAAGTAGAATTCTAGGATTAGACATGAAATTAATGCATTAAGTCATGCTCCTTTCATTTCCTATGTTAATTTTTTATTTTTGATGGGATTTTCTCCTACTTTGAAGAGGTTGGAGAACCATCCTCAAAGGGCAAAGAGAAGGCTTAGGAATAGAGTCTTCTAAGCTTGTTTAAGCCTAATTGAGAGGTTAGTCCACTGCCATTTCGTTTCCTCTTTCATTTTTCTTTAAGTTGTAATTTTTAGGTTTTTGATTGATTTTGGAGAATTTGGTGAAATGTGTTAGGAAATTGTTGTTTGATGGTTTTAATGTGATTTTCCATGACTCTTAAGCATCAAAGAATGATTGGAAGGAAAAGAAAACATCCCTTTCCCCACTAACTAAGAGTGGCCAAACCACTCATGGTGAAGGACACTTTGTGTCCTTTGATTTTTATGCTTAATTTGAACTTGAATGAGTTCTGAAATGTGTTTTCTTATGATTTAAGAAATTAATTTGGAAAGAAGTCATTTCCTCATTGATTTGGAAGAGAGGCTGAACCTTGGTAAGGTTAAGGGCCATTGTGTTTCTTTGATTTTCAAGCTTGATTTAAACTTAAATGAGCTTGTTTTTAAGTAATTTATTGGTGGTCAAAACCTCTCCTTTGAATTTTGGTGTTTAAGTATATAGTAAGACTTAAAGAAGGTTTTTGAAGTATTAAAAGAGTTTTATGATTACTTGTTTGAGAAATGGATTTAATGATTTTAAAGTGTGATTTTAAGTTGATAATTAGTACTTTTAATGGAAGTATTATGAAAGAAAGGTTTTTGCTTGAAACATGAATTGATTTTGTGGGATTTTACAAGTTGTAAGTTAAGTGATTTTGAGATAATAAGTGTTAATTTTAAAATGTTTTTGGATAAGGATTGGTGAATGAGAAATGAGACTATTTGTGGAAGAATGCATTTATTTTTGGGCTCTACTATACATGATTGAAATGTGGTATGATGACATGTATTGCGATATGTGAGCATGCTTGGGTTATCAGCCCATTCTGTTTGGTGGAGCTATGATCATATGCTAGGGTTATCAATCCTTATAAATAGGTGTACGCGCTTATTATTTGTGGTAGTACTTGCACAGGCCATGATGGTGTGATTGGTGGGTGGTGCTTTCATAGGCCACGGTGGTGCTTCCACAGGCACGATTATGTGATTGGTGGGTGGTGCTTTCACAGGCCATGATCGAATCTGTTTACATTCATTCGGTATTGGTACGAGCCTTAGATAAAAAAAGAGGAATTTTATATCATTATAAAGAAACTGGAAACATATTGGTATTTGTGGTAATTTCTTATTTATATTGAGTTTGGTATACATTTTTAAGATGTGAATTTCTTTATGGTTTCAAAATATTGAATTTTATTAGCACGTTTTCTGTACTTAATATATATATTTTGTTTTAAGTATTTTCAAGATTTTTGGGATTTATTACTTGGTTATTTAAATTTATAATCTTTAGCACCATTGAGTCTTTCACTCAGCGCGTTGATTTTTATCACGCGCAGGTTGTGAGCTGTGGGTGCTATGTGAAGACCAAAGAGGCAGCATCAGAGTAGGAGTGTAGCTTTTGGGTAGGATCTGTATATTAATGTAAATTATGGCATGTATAGACTTATAGTAACAATATTGGGTTTATAAATATTGAGAATGTAAATAATGAGATTTGTGGATATTTAAGTATCATTATTTGATTATATGTATGGTGTATGAATGATGATATATATATTTTTGGAATGAATGGTGAATTATCATGATAAGATGTCTTGATCTTATATTTTTAGAAGTGTTGCGCGACTTGTTATGTTGATTTGGAGGTTAATATTGGAAGTGTATTTGTTTTTCCTACGTGGCAAGTTGATTTTTAGGGGAAACTCTTGCGAATTTTTCGTAAGAATTTCCTCAAACTTTATTAAAAGAAAAATATTTCTTGCCCCCTATGAAAACTTAACCACTTCTAATATGTCGTTTAGATTATTAAGTAGGATAAGACGGTACTCAGGTACCAAATGTGGCATCCACTGTCTGGTTCTCCGAGATTGGGCAGCAGGTGTTACAGAAATAACACTTAATCCTACCAAATAATTCACTAATAGGCCTTTCTAGCAAATGATTCAATAGAATTAACTCCTTACATGCAAGAAGCAATAGATATTCAAAAAAGAAATCATTTAATTTAAGACCACCAAGTCTCACAAATACACATAGATGTTAAATCCCTTGAATTGAATAAAGAAATCAGCCACTCATGGCTTCTAACCTCTAAAATAAAGAAATTAAACCTCAAAATAGATGATGAACTATCTATCCCTTGGCTGCTCCAAAATCACACCATATATAGCCTCTCGAAGATAATAGTATCTTTAATTACTTGGAATTTTGAAAGTAGTCAAATAAAAAAATCTTCTTTTTCCTGATTTCTCTCTAGTTTTTCAACTCCTTCCTTTCTGAATCTGATTCTGACTTCTTCAACAAACTCGAAGATCTCCTTCTCACCTTTCTATCGAGCTAAGGTTCATCTAAATCAAATATTCACAGCAAAACATATGACCTAAATGATAAACGAGGTTGAACCATGTAACGGACTATTTTTCAGTGTCTTTTTCAGTGTCGGTAATCGGTAATAGTGATTTACCGGTCTGTGAATAGTACCATCAGTCTGGGACATGGTATTCTTTCGGCCTGGAAAAATTACTATGAGTGTCTAATATGTTATTTGATATTTTTGGAGCATGTTTGCATGATTTAGGTGGGTAGAAAATATTTCATGAATATTTTTGGAGAATTGCAGCAACTAACGAATATTATTTTTATTGTGGTATATTAAGGAATAAATGGTGAATTATTTTTGAGAAGTTAATTTAATTAATTTGTAGAGTTAAGTAATATTTAGAAAAGAATTATTTGAGGAATACTTAGAGCCGTTGGATGAGATTACCTAAGACTTGATCATAGCCATTAATTTAGCATAAAATGAGAAACAAAGTTTGACTTTGCTACTTAAGTCATCAACACCGTCTCTCTCCTCTCATCTCCATCTTCCATGCCATTTTCACCTCTTCTTCCTCCTCCATTTTCTTTCATTTTCTTCCACAAAATACCACTAAATAACCCAATTAAATCATAGAATAGTGAATTACTCTTAAGAAATAAGCAGTAGAAGCTTGAATTTGGAGTTACTAAGCTTTGGATTTGAAGTTGCCATTGAAGGAGGTGAGTTGTAATTTTTGGGTTTTGTAATTTATTAAGTAAATTCTAGGATTTTCCATGAAATTAATGCATTACGTCATGCTCCTTTCTTTTCTAGTGTTAATTTTTATTTTAATGTTATCTTTCTCCTACTTGAAGAGGTTGGTGAATCCTCTCACAAAGGCAAGGAGAAGGCCCAAGGATAGAGTTTTTAAGCTTGTTTAAGCTTGAAAAAGAGGTTAGTGTAATAATATTCTCATTCCCCTTTCATTTTCTTAAGTTTTTAATTTTTAGGTTTTTGTATGATTTTTTAGTTCTTGTTGTTTTTGTTGGGGAAACGTGTAAATAATGAATTTTGATGTTAGAGGTGTACTTAGGTTGGACTGAAAGTCATTTTTTACCCTTTTATGATTTCCATCCGTTTTTGACTTCTTCATGAAAGTTGTATCTCTATTTCTCATATTTCCAAAACATCCTCTTATGTTCAATTCCAATACTTGTAGCTCAACTTATGATCTAAATACCAAAACTGGTTCTGTTATGGTGTCTCACATGTAAATCCGAATTGATTGTCCCTTTTGGCCACTAAAATGGCAAGATAATATCTTGTGTTCTTCATAAAAGTTGTAGTTCTAATTCTTATCTTTCTAAATGATCTTTAAACCAAAACTAGTTGTGCTGAATCGTGTTTGGATTGTTGGTCTGTGTTCTTGGGCTTCTTACACCCTCTTAGAAAATGATCTGGACTATGGTCCCTTCATGACATTTGTATAATTTTATCTTAGATTTCTAATGAATTAAGTTTTACTCAATTTGAGATCCTATAACTTCAGTTATACCCTGAGAACACAGAAAAGGTTAGGTTTATGGAATTAATTTGGAAAGAAACCATTTCCCCTTCATTCTCCATGGTTGGCCAAACCCTTGTTTGGTGAAGGAAACCATGCTCTTTGTGATTTCTATGCTTGATTTAAACTTTAATAAGGTTGTTATTAAGTAATTTTTTGGTGGTTAAGATTTCTCTTTTGAATTTTGGTGTTTAAACATTTTAGTAAGACTTAAAGAAGGTTTTTAAAGTATTAAAAGAGTTTTAT
>CANUEX010017067.1:0-10416 GCA_948099535.1 Jatropha multifida
CTTGCTTGTTTTGGTAGCAAGTCCAATTTCTTAGCTTAAGGACTCCAAATTCTTACTCCTTAGCTTAGGTCTTAATGTTTGATTACTATTTCAAGGTTTAAATTAGGTGATTTGGAGAAGTTTAAAGGTAGAGAAATTGAAGAAAATGGAGGAGAGAAGAGAGAAAAGTTGGCGTGGAAGAGAAGAGGAAGAAGAAGGAGGAATAGTGTTGCTTTTAAGTAGAAAAGTCAAACTTGACTTCTTAATTTTATGTCAAATGGATGACTAAGATTAAGTCTCTAGTATTCTCATCCAAGGGCTCTAAATATTCATCAAATAATTCTCTTCTAATTATTATTTAATTCCACCAATTCAGTAAATTAGCTCCACAAAAATAATTCCTCAATTATTCTTAACATACTATACTAGAAAACACTATTCATCAAATACTTAAATTCTTCAAAAATATTCATAAAATATTTTCTATCCACCTAAATCATGCAAACATGGTTCAAAAATATTAGACATGCATAGTATTTTTTCGGATCGAAATAATACCAAGTCTCGGACGATGATACTATTCACATATCGGTAAATCACTATTACCGACACTGAAAAATGGACTATTACAATGGTGCTTTCACTGGCCAAATTTCTATTTCTAATATCTACGTAATTGAATCTTATTATATTTCTCTCAGAATACATATAAGTCCTTAACTAAAAATATACTCTGTTCTGTTATAAAAAGAAATGGAAATATATTTATATTTATAGGAATTTTCTTACATTTGTCAAACTATGATTTTATGCTTATGAACAAATTTATTTATGATTTTTAGAATCTATTTATTTGATTTGTACTCTTTTGGTATTTTGTATTTGATTTTAATATTTTTAAGTAATGTATTAAGTTTGTTGCTTAGGCAACCTCCACTATTTTATTATTAAATTATTTAACACCACTGAATGATATACTCAGCGCGTTGATTTCTGTCACGCACGGGATTAGAGCAGTGGGTGCTATCTGAAGACTAGAGGCATAGCATCAAAGAAAAAACTCTATTTTTGGATAGGATATGTATTAAGATGTAACTCTATTTTTGGATAGGATATGTATTAAGATGTAACTATGGCATATATAAAACTATTGTAAAAAGATTGAGGTTGTATATGTTAAGTTGTAAATTAATGAGATACATGATTTATTAAGAAGAATTATCTTTATGTGAATTTAAGGTGTATGATTGTTAATAATTAATTCGCTGAATGAATGGTAATATAATGTGATAGAACCTAAGTTGATTGATGTGAGTATTTAGAAGTGCTGTGTGATGTATTGTATTGATTTGGAGTAATGGGGTTTGGAGGAATAAATATTGGAAGCGTTTCTGTTTTCTTTATGCAACAAGTTGATTTTTAGGGGAAACTCTTGTGGATTTTCCATAGGAATTTCCTAAACCTTATTTTAAAGAAAATTTTACTTGCCTCCCTATGAAAACTTAGCCACTTCTAATAAATGATTTAGAATTATTAAGTAAGATAAGACGGCGCTTCGGCACCGAATGTGGCGCTCGACGTCGGGTCCTCTGAGATTCAGCGGTGGTTGTTACAAGGGCCTAAGACCGTGAGTAGGGTATCCTATACTCCAGAAGATCAAAATTCTTATACATGGTCCCTGAGACAAAATCAGGCCAAACCAGGCAACCCTTGCATATCCTAAAGAAGATTATCTTCAAAGGCATTGTCATCCTGTAAGATATACATGACAATGAATTTACAAACCCTCATGATTTGGATAAGCTAGAGAGGTGCTTTGTGTGAATGCATCTAGGCATTAGCACTAGAAATCTTGCCCTCCTTATGTCACCATTAAGCTAAACTACAGTGACCTAACTCTCGAAAATATGTTCATTAAAGTATGAGATATGTAAGTAGCCCAACCTGTGGGTACAATCACAACAATAATAAAAATACATTTTGCTTATTTTCATGACAATTTCAGATTTTCTATGTTAATTAAAGAAAAAAAAAAGAAGCAAAAAGCAAAAGCCAAATCAAAACAAAAACAAGCTAAGTTGAAAACCTATAAGGGCAGGTGGCTTAGGCAAAATTAGAAGCCTGCTAACTTGAAAACCCGAAAGGGTGACTTAGGTAAAAGTTAGGGCAACCTGCTAGGTTGAAAACCTGAAAGGACGGTTTAGGCAAAAATTAAGGCATGAAGCATCAATCTCATGAAGGCTAGAATGAGTGTCCCTTCATAATTTGTGTCAAAATGATTTCTCTCTTACATGTCTCTAAGTAGTATGAGTCATGAAAGAGAAAGTCACGGAAGCCTTATCATCTAGGCATCTATCGTCCACCTCTTGTTGGCAGTGTCGAATGTTCATTCCTGTATAATATATGACATAATATATTGAAAGCCCCATAGAAAATAGTCTAAACTATTCACTCTTAGTCAAGATCCAAAATCAAACATGGGTAAAAAGACAAATCAACATCTAATTCAATAAGTCAAAATGCACTATACTAGGAAACCTGTTTGCATCACCTTTGATGCATGTCTCTAGAGTCTTCTGAGTCATCCGAGTCTTCAAACACGATAGGGTCAATAACTATCTCTAGTGTCACCTTGCGTCTATCCTAAATCCCCTAAGTTTGTCTTGCTATACAGCTTCTCTCATGGTCACTGCTATGCTTTGAAACCTAACCTTCTATACAAAGCATGCAAAATCAAACCTTGCACCATAACCCAGAAAATAGGCATTCACATGCAAAACCATCCTAAGATCAGAAAGACTTAGTTTTACCTATCCTCAACTCCTTAGCCTTCCTAAACACACACCAATCTGACTAGAAACCTAAAGCCAAATTCAAAAATGGCTACCTAAAGTAAAACCAGACCTTGCAATTCATAGATCAAATAGACTTAGCTGTACCCATCTTTAATTCCTAGTCTTTCGTGAAAGTACCTCTATCCATTCAAAAACTCAAGCCAATTCAGAAATGGCCACCTAATGCAAAACCAGACCATGCACCAGGATAAAAAAAAATAGGCAACCACGTGCAGACTGTTTTAACCACTAGACAAACCTAGCTGTACCCATCAGATAGATCTAGTTGTACTCATCAGGCAAATCCAACTGTACCCACTAGATGGATTCAGCTGTACCCACTAAATAGACTCAACTGTATTCACCTTATGCCTTGAACATCACCTTAAGCCTATTCTTGAGCATCATTACAAACCTCATCTTTCACCTCCCTTTTCCAAAATGCCGAAAGCCTTAGGTATTAATGTGAGAATTTATCTAGCCTCATTTAAAGCAAAATCAGACCTTGCACCAGAATCCAAAAAATAGGCATCCACGTGTAGACCATCTTAACCTTTAAATAAACTCAGCTATACCCATTTCTAAGATCAGACAAACTCAATTGTGCCCATGTTTCTGTCCAGCCTTACTTGAACAAGAATCAAACATTACACTGGAATCCAAAACACAAGCACTCATGTGCAAACTATCCTGCCCATCATACAGATCTAGCTGAACCAACCTTCAACACTTAGTCTTTTCCCAAAAGCCCATAACCTGAGTTAGAAACTTGAGCCAGTTCAAAATTCGTCATTGTATTCACTACATGCACACTATTTTACATACTAACCGTCACTTCTAGGTCAATAATCAAAGCCAATCAGGGCAATTAGTGTCACCAAACTTAGAATCAAGGAAACCAATGCCTCCAGACTCAAAATTAGAGCAATCAGTGGTAAGACTTTCAGAAAAAGGGAATTAGTGCCACTGGATCCAAAACAGAGCAATCAATGCTAAAACACTCATAATAGGGCAATCAGTGCCAAGACCTTCATAACAAGGCAATCAGTGCCATTCGATCCAAAATAGTGACATTAGTGCAAAAACACTCAAAATAGGGCAATTAGTGCCAAGACCTTCATAACAAGTGCCCTATTATGAGTGTTTTTGCACAAGAACGAGGCAATCAATGCCACCAAACATAAATAGGATGACCAGTGCCAAGACAAGCACACGATAGGGCAATCAGTGCCACTGAACACAAATAGGGTAATCAAGCCACTTGATCCAAAACAAACCGAACAGTACCAAAACACTCATAACAGGGTAATGAGAGCTAAGACCTTTATAATAGGGTAATCAATGCCAAGACTTTCATAACAGGTCCATCAGCGGCAAGGTCACTTAAGAACAGGGCAATCAGTACCACTGGACTCATAATAGGGCAATTAGTGTCACTTGACATAAACAGGGTGACCAATGCCAAGACAGTCACATGATAGGGCAATCAGCACCAAAACACTCAAGAATAGGGCAATCAGTGCCACCAAACACAAATAGGGCAATTAGTGCCATGAATTCCAAAATAGGGCGATCAGCCCCAAGACAATCCAACGAACAGGCAATCAGTGTAACCAAAAGCAAACAGGGTGATTAGTGCCAAGATCATTCACAAACAGGGTGATCAGAGTGACAACAAACTCAGTAAAAGGGGGACCAGCACCATAATAAAAGCAGACAACAGGGCAATCGGTGCCAAAATTAGTTATAAACATGGAAACCAGTGCCAACACACAGAAATAGGGCAGCCAATGCCAGAGCAAACCCTGAATAATCAATTAGAGCAACATTCACATGCATGCAGGCAACTAGTACAGTTGTCTGATAAACATGTGAGGATAAACAAAAGTCTGATAAACATAAAAAAGGGATAACAAATCCTATAATAAACATGTTTGGTGCCCAAATTGGGGTAGCACTAACCCATACATATCAAAAGTGGCTATAAGAGCCTATAGTTGTCTGAAGTTCTAAAGTAGAAAATGAAAAGGGAAGGGTTCATGGAGCTTTCTCGCTCTCTCTACCTTCACCTCCTTCAACTCCTTATTGATGTAGCTCTCCTTAGTGAGTGACTCTAATAGTGCAACTCGAAGGTGGTCGATGGTAACAGATATCTCCTCATTCCAGCGAGGAGGGGCCTACAAAATAGAAAAGACTAACCAAGTCAGTGGATAATTCTTTCGAAACTGATCAAAAGGAGAACAATAATTTGAAGATTTATCTGTTGATTTATAGGAAAGTCAGCCCATGCCTCGGGAACAGTCATTGAAACTTGAAAGGTCCTCATCCTCTCATGAGTGATGAAGTTGACTTTGCTCTGAAATGCTGGTGTAAGGCAGATAGGGAATTGACTAAACAAGGAAGCCCCAGTAGCTTAAGGGGGAACAAGGCCAATCTAGGAAGTCTCGGCAGTAGTTGAGGTCCCAAGCGAAGGAATAGCCCTCTCAGTGGGACCAAAACAAGCCTCCATACCATTTAGGATATCAAAACAAGCATCAAGATCCATATCATAATCCATGGCAGCCTTTGTATGTTATGCTGATGTGATACATCTCTAAGAAAAAGCAAACTTGTGAGAACGGGTACCTAATGATCTATTAGCTACATCCAACCTAACTACCAAAATAGACAAAGCCCAGGAACCATATGTGCCCCCTAAACTGAGAAAAGGATCAATAGGCTCCCCGACGACCTTGGCCTCCTGATCTACTATCCCACTGCCATCAAGCATATCCTCTTAAGGAGAAGAAGGAATCCAAAACACACTCGTCAAATGCTAGGAGACTCTCTCGCCAAGGTAATAGCGTCGAATGACCCTGCATCTTAATAAGAGCTCGGTATAAGATAGCTCCCAAGCACGCAATAAAGACCCCTATAAAGGAGCTTCTAAATATTATGAAAATATTCAACTCTTTGACTACAAAAGACAAACGACAGTATAATAGTCATGACAGATGTGGCCGATTAAGGATTGAAGCAGTAGTCACCTAAGTAATAGTTAAATCATTAAGTCTCTCTCTTAGAGCATGATGGTCAATTCGGTTATGCTTCTTCATAAAATTTGGCTTAAATTGGCCCATCACAGGAAGCTCTATAACAGTCTAGTTTTTCGGTGTCGTAAATAGTGATTTACCAATCTGTGAATAGTACCATTGGTCTGGGACTTGGTAGTATTTCGGACCGAAAAAATTACTATGAGCGTCTAATGTGTTAATTGATATTTTTGGAGCATGTTTGCATGATTTAGATGGGTAGAGAATATTTCATGAATATTTTTAGAGAATTCCGGCAACTAATGAATATTATTTTTATTGTGGTATATTAAGGAATAAATGGTGAATTATTTTTGAGAAGTTAATTTAATTAATTTGTGGAGTTAAATAATATTTAAAAATGAATTATTTGACGAATATTTAGAGCCATTGGATGAGATTACCTAAGACTTGATCTTGGCCATTGATTTAGCATAAAATGAGAAGCAAAGTTTGACTTTGCTACTTAAGTCACCAACACTTTCTCTCTCCTCCCTTCTTCCTCCATTTTTATTTCATCTTCCTACATCCAAATACCACTAAACCACCTAATTAAATCCTAAGATTTTGATTAAACCTTGAGAATTAAGTAGTACAAGGTTGAATTTGGAGTTCTTAAGCCTTGGTTTTGGAGTTGCCATTAAAGGAGGTAAGTTGTAACTTTTGGGTTTTGTGATTTATTAAGTATAGTTCTAGGATTACCCATGGAATCTATGCATTAAATCATGCTCTTTCATTTTCTTATGATTAATTTTGGGTTTAATGCCTTTTTCTTCTACTTTGAAGAGGTTGGAGGATTGGATGAAGAAACCACCATGAATGATGTTGCTACGACATTGTCAGAGTTGTTTCCTACAAACTGATGAGTGACTCCATAAATCGACATCAGAATTTCAAGCATGGGAATGTTAAAATTGCCCAGTTTTAGTGAGGTCGACTTATCATCACTATGCAGACCAGTCCGGTGACTGGTTAGTGAGGCTCCGACGAGACATTGAGAGGCATAATTTCCTCCTTATGACAATTGTGATTCTACAATCTAATTTTTCATCGGTGAGTCGTATGCTTCGATATTGTATTTTCTTTAACTTTTATGTTATAATGGATTTATTAAGTTAAATTAAATAAACTCTAATTTAGTTTAGTTTAATCTCACTAAATTATGATATAGGACCGCCATGTTAACTAGTAGAACTTTAATGACACAATTTACTAATGTATAAGTGTATTACTTGTTGGCTCGGATATTAATACCAAATAAATCGAGAAAGGAATTATTTTCATGAATTGTATACTAAATTGGGGTACCAATGATGAAGTGAATATATGATGAAAGTCTATGGGTAGGAATTTTGATAAGTGATATATAACCATAAACTCGTATAACTATATATATATATATATAATTGAATGTGCAAAATTATGATTTATTGTAATTAATAAATGATAAAGGTGATTGTTGATGTTCAAATGTGGGAAGATGGGCTTGGATTGAGTGATTTTGCCCAATGGATTGACTGTGTTTATATTGATTATTGCGATTATAAAACAGTTAGAATGTTTAGATTACAGGGGAGATGCTATTGGGTTTTTAGTAGAATAATTAGAATAAGAAAATAAATCTAACAAGTTATAATGGTTAAAATAAGTTAAATAATTAAAGTAGTTTGAACAAATCATGCTAATTTGGGTAAATTAGAAACTTAACATTAAATGTTCGATTTTTAGAAATTATATCTTAAAGATTCCTTTTATAAAATTCTCTACAAGGGATGGGGGAAAAGCATTTCAAAAACCAATAGTAGATAAAGACTTGAACTAGGAATTCATGGAAACTATTATAGGTGAGTAGTGTTAGATAATTCACATCATCCACCTGCATTTTGCATCTATGCATGCACGACTAAATGCCATTCATGCATTACTTAATAAATTGCTATCTATGCTGTGTTTTGTTGCTATTTAATGTTGTTTAATTAGTTGTGAAGTGCTACATGTATCCTTTGTTTGTGTAGAATTGGAATAAAGTGGGTCACCATTGGGTTTGTGAGGGTTGTCTATGATACCGTAAGTCATGTGGAGGTTTGTAATGCCTTCAACTAGCAGTACCACTATAATGTGGAGGTTGACATTACTAGGAGAGACTTGGAAACTACAAAGTAGAGAGACCGGGAATCCTTCTCTTCCTTTCTTATAAGATGGAGAGGCAAAGTTGCTCAGATGCTCAATTGTCCCTCAGAAAATAGGAACAGATTGACATTATAATCAAGAACTTAGTTCCCTCTTATCAGAATCACCTCAGGACTCAGTACCTTCTAAACTTCTAAGCACTCATTGCCATCGCAACTAAAATTGAGGACTTGATCCAATCAGGCCAAATAAAAGAGGCTCAAGCCTCTTCCTCTAGATATAAGAAGCCACATACCAGCTATCACACAGTTCCTCCCTCTCAAAAAGGTGGTGAGGTGGCTAATCTGATCGGCTAGAGACAACAACCTCCTC
The DNA here is from genome assembly GCA_948099535.1 of Jatropha multifida. NCBI lineage: Eukaryota > Viridiplantae > Streptophyta > Magnoliopsida > Malpighiales > Euphorbiaceae > Jatropha > Jatropha multifida. The sequence continues at coordinate 8,387 of CANUEX010017067.1, forward strand.
CTCCACCAAGACCATTTGCTCGACCAGTGAGATGCAAGTTCATGGATCATGGGTTTCCTCTCTTATTTATCTTCTAGAAGGCTATGGATGACAAGTTGATACAACCCTTGGAACCTAGACCCCTACCAAATCCAGTTCCAAAACACTACAACCTTAACTCTTTTTGCTCTTTCTATCAAGGACTTGGGCACAAGATTGATGACTGCAAGACCCTGAGACATAAGATCTAGGGCTAGGTGGAGAGTGGCCAAATACTCCTTGTGCGATCCAGACCAAACATAAACACTAAACCACTCCCCCAACATCAAAACAACATCCACATGATCCACTAGGAGCCAGACTCTAACTTGGCCTCCCTAATCTGCTCAATCATGGACAATTAATGCTGCATCATAGACCTAAATGACATGTTTAAGGAAATCAATGCCATCACCCAAAGCGGGAGACAGTACCCATCTCCTCCTCCTGAAGCTTTACCCAATCGAACCACCTTGGCCAAGGACATGCCCAGTTCAAGCTTCGAACCCCAACCTGAGAATTTTGTTTTGGGAGCGCTAAAGAAAACCAAGGCCAACATTTCTATATGGGGGTTGATTAAATCTTCCTTTGTACACTGCCAAGCTCTGGTCAAGGCGATGAATTAGTGTCAGACAACTGCTAATATAACTCTAGAAGCTTTGGTGGCTTCCATCATAAGAAACCCTCTAGCATTGGCTTTGTACTTTTAAGACAATGAGATCCCTACTAAAGGAGATCACAACTATGCTCTCTATGTCACAGTCCAAGCCAGGGGTAAAGTAGTGCCTATGGTTGTGGTAGATAACAGGTCAGCACTGAATGTTTGCCCTTTGAAAGTAGCTATTTTTCTGGGGTTAAGTACTTAAGACTTTATGCCTTCCGATTAGATAGTGAGGGCATATGACATGTAACACCCACCGTCCAATCTTGGAGAACCAAACGACGAATGCCACATTTGGTACCGGAGCACCGTCTTATCTTACTTATTAACTCTATATCGTATATTAGAAGTAACTAAGTTTTCATATGGAGACAAGCATTTTTTTTAAATAAATGCTTAAGGAATTCCTGCAAAAAATTCACAAGAGTTTCCCCTAAGAATCAACTTGCCACACAAAGGAAACAAATACACTTCCAATATTTATTCCTCCAATGCCCCAAAATTTCAAATCAACACATATAGTCACACAACACTTCTAAGTTCTCATATCAATCACATAAGTTGTAACACTTGCTGCCCAATCCCGAAGAATTAGACGGCGGATGCCACATTCAGTGCCGGAGCACCATCTTATATCATTTAATAACTCTAGATCACATATTAGAAGTGGATAGATTTTCATAAGGAGGTAAGTAATTAAAAATTTAAAAAGTAATATTTAAGGAAATTCCTACGAAAATTTTGCAAGAGTTTTCCCTAAAAATAAACTTGCCATACAAAGAAAATATACACACTTCCAATATAATTTCTCCAAACTCCAAAACTCCAATTCAACACAACATGTCACAAGCACTTCTAATAGGTTGCATTAATTTACTTAAGTCCTATCATGCTAATACACCATTCATTCCAAGAAATTTATTTATCCATTCATACACCACGAATATAATCAAATAATAATACTTATATAACCATCAATCTCAATTATTACATTTTCAATATTTACAACTTCAATACTTCTTACAACATTTTTCCATACATGCTAAAATTACAATTTACTATGTATCCTACTCAAAATGCTAATTCTACTCTGATGCTACCTCTTCGGTCTTCATGTAGCACCCACAGCTCACAACCTGTGTGTGATAAAAATTAACGCGCTAAGTGGAAGACTCAGTGGTGCTAAATAATTATCAATTAAAATAGCAAGAAATGCCAAGGTAACAAATCTCAAATATGTTACAAAACACTCAAATCAAAATATATGATAAACACTGGGAACGTGCTAATTAAATCAAATATTTCGAAAACCATAAGAAATTCACTTTTAAAGAACATTTCATAATCCACC